>KZ652811.1:1794-14511 GCA_001010745.2 Gerris buenoi | reverse complement strand
ATAAATTCATAGAAAACAGAAATATGTATTAATAAACAAATTACCCCCCTTGAACTCAAGAGAGTAAGGTTGAACTAAACCTATAATACTAAGTTCAAAAGATGAACTCGTAAATAGAAGTCATTCATAGGTCATGTGACAAGCACGAAACTACTACTCAACACGCTGGTATACCTCCGAATAATTGTCAGGCTCACCACTTTGTATGACGCTTAATTAGATTCTACCCATTTTAGACTGTTTGCTAGCTTGGTTTCTCACTCCACATTCAGCGTAGGAGTGAGATTAGGGGTTGTAGGGGGGGGGGGATGAGTTGAGGGTTGACGCACTAGAGCCCTAGACGAATACAAAAAGCCCTCATTAATTAAAATCAGTTAAGTAGTTTATGCTGTAGGTGCGTCAACGTTAAAGAAACTGTTCGCTAGCTTTCCGTTCGCCTCCTACCTATAAGCTCCCTATTCCCTTCCCTTCGCTTCCTCTCTCTCACCATGCCCACACCGTGACCCCTTCCTCTTTAGTTCTTTCCGTATTAAAGTGAGCTTAAATATTTAAATCCTCAGTTAAACTCATTTAACAATAAGTGCTAGGCAGTTTGTGTTGTGTCACCGAAGTGAACTTCATCTGCTAACAACCCCAGACCTACGCAGCAGCACCAAGTAAGCCTCTTCTCTCTCCATATTATTTTCTCTGCCTCTACCTCTCCCTCTAACCTCCCCCTTTTCCCTACATTTAACAACATCAAACTCGTTTGGATTCGACGAGAGGGGTGAAAGAGGGCGTAAATTAAGTACAGCTTCGATCCTGCTGAACACTGTACTTAGTTCCTCAAAGGTTAAAGCTTTATCAGAAGTCATATGGGTGAGATGAAATTTAGAACTCTTAACACCTGCCTCAACAAAACCAGTAAAGTTGGGTGCGTAGGGTGGCTGAAAGACCCAAGTGATTCCCTTACTAGTTAAATGATTTATAATCTGACATTGTGAACCACTCTTGCGGATCATATGCTCAGTTTCGCTGAGCTGTCTAGCGGCACCAATCAAATTCGATCCGCAATCAGTGAATATATTTTAGTGCGGTGTCCACGCCGTGCCAAAAGACGGTCGAGAGAAGCTAAAAACGTATCAGCACTCAAACTGCTAACAGTTTCTAAATGAACGGCCTTTGTCGCCATGCAGACAAAGATACATAAGTAGGCCTTGGATACTTCGACATTTCTTCTGGAACTTTCCTTAATCAGGAAAGGACCGGCAAAATAGACAGCAACGTTGATAAAAGGACGACCCTGAACAAATCGAGAGGGGGAAGATCGCCTATGAGAGGTATATTAGAAACTGCCTTAAGACGGTAGCATGTGGAACATTTAAAAATTCTATGGCGGATAAGACCTCGAGCTCCTAAAATCAGATTTTTGCTAAAACAGATTTTTGCATAGAATAAGACAGGAGAAAGAAATTCAAGGGGATCATAAATCCTTGTAATAATAGAGAGCACCGCTTTCTTAGAAAAAAAAAACAATGTCGGAAGGTGGACTAATACAGAAGGAGAAACAATCTCGGGTGGGGTCCCACTGCAAACCTAAAACTTTAAAAATAAGATCTTCCTTGGAAAAAAAAGACAAAGGTTTCTCGTGGTGTTCTTTAGGAACATTGTCTAAAAGAGTAGGACAGTTGCTACTTCATTTACGGAGTTCAAAACCACCACGTCTCAAAAGACCAACAAGTTGATTTTGCAAAGATAAAGCGTTATTAATATCAGCAGATCCACTCACGATATCATCGATATAAATATCACGAAGAAGAGCCGGGGCAGCTAAAGGAAAAGACGAGCCTTTGGCATCAATAAGTTGTCTGATAGTTGATAGTGTGAATTGCCTGAAAGGGTGCACAAGTCAAACCATAGGTAACAGTCTTGAGTTCGTATTATAAACGGGATCTTCGGGAGAGAAACGCCAAAATATGTGAACATATTTACGATCATCTTGATGTAAAATAAATTGCCCGAACATTTTACAAATGTCAATTAAATGAATTATTTAGCGAACCTTTCGAAGTTTTGAACGAGGCATCAAAAACGACACGAAGTTTTGTGGTTGAACAATAATCTTTTATTACACCGTGATGAGGGATAATATACGATGATTCTTTATGAGATAAAGACATATTATGGCCTAATTCCAAGTGTTCAGGCCACTGAAGAAGTTTTATCTAACTATAATGTATATAATGAGATAGGCAAACCAGCTCTTCGTCATCAAAGGCCCGGGTAGACGAACCCGCAACTCTTCCTTCAGTTTTGCCCGGTTCTGCCATCTATAGCCCAATACTGTGGGGGCTATAGTCGTACAAGTCTTCATTTAGAAAAGTGTCACACTGTCAAACCTGTCGACGCCGTTAGAAGAACTTGCACTCTTGCACTCTTGTACATGGTTATATAAGCTACAAGTGGAAGTCCACATAATATTCTAGTTCAAACTTCCTATTTCACTTTTCTTATATTTATTTTATACATTAGCAATTGGATATCCAATCATTTATTTCAGTACCGCAGTAGGTACGTTATAATTATCATGCAGTGCCAGTGCCAGTGAGAGACATTTACAAGAATACAATTACTACATCACACTTCACCTCGTTCACACACATTCATCACAGATCACACATTTCATCTGTTTTTCATTAGGGATTATTATTATTATTTTATTATTATTATTATATATCATTCATTTATCTATGTAAGTTGTTATTTATTTATATACATTATATGATATTTATCGTATCATTATTCACCTTGTGTACTTATTTATTACTATATTTTTATTACTTACCAACCTATAACTACAGTCCGCTCAGAATCGTTACTTATAAACCCGGCAGCGGAATCAGGCGCAAGCCCTTCCGTACCGAACACCAAGTATTCTTTTAAAAAGGAATTATATTCATCATATAACGAGGGCTGACGATGTAAACGTTGTTCAAGTTTCAAAAATCTAGACACCGCGATTTGCCTGTTGTCTCCTAAATCAACATCAGTAAGAGCCTGATTGGAGTCAGGAGTAGACAGACCTTTGAACTTCCCCATCATAACCCACCAAAAAACGGTAGAGAGACCATTAGGACCTTCCGTAGCGAAGGAAAGTTTGACCACCTGTAAGGACAGACGCAAACAAATCGCTACCTAAAATAAAATCTACAGGTGCCGGTTCCCAGAACCGGGAGTCTGCAAGATGCAAAAAAGAAAACTGCGAGGGAAGTTCAGTTGTAGGTAAAATAAAAGTAATAATTGGAACTATTACTGCTTCAGTTTCAAAATGGGACTCGAAGGAATCCTTGGGTAATATCGTACACATGAGTTTTTTCTTGAAACCTAAGAGAGAACCCTGACCTATTCTAGATATAGGTTGATTAAAATCGGTTTGAGGTAAACCTAGGCGTTTAGCTAAACTAGAAGATATAAATGAAAAATGGGACCCACAGTCTAGAACCATACGCACTGGGTGAGGACAACCTGTAACATCATATGTAAAAGCTACAGAAGTATATGTCGTACTACTAAGGACAGTCGCCGACGGCCCTGGGGATTGGTTAACAATAGGGGTCTTTAGGTACTTCAATAGTATTTGTAAGTTCCTTGTCAGAAATAGCTGGGTTCTTTGAAGGCGAATTCAAGAGCAACAATGAGTGGTGACCTTTNAATAAGACCCGTTGTTTCAAGTATAAACTCCCCTAACTACAAACTAGCTAAGCAATTAAATCACACCATCAAGGATAATCTACCTATAAAATTAAATTTCACTATTAAAAATACAAATGAGTTAATAAACAAAATAAAAGATGTTAAAATACCCCCTAATGCCAAACTAGTCTCTTTTGATGTTACAAACTTATTTACTAATGTACCAATAGACGATTGCAAAGAGTTACTTAGATCCCTTATAGCTAAATCTAAATTAGATGTGGAACTATTACTGCTACTTATTGGAACTATTACTGCTTCAGTTTCAAAACGGGACTCGAAGGAATCCTTGGGTAATATCGTACACATGAGTTTTTTCTTGAAACCTAAGAGAGAACCCTGACCTATTCTAGATATAGGTTGATTAAAATCGGTTTGAGGTAAACCTAGGCGTTTAGCTAAACTAGAAGATATAAATGAAAAATGGGACCCACAGTCTAGAACCATACGCACTGGGTGAGGACAACCTGTAACATCATATGTAAAAGCTACAGAAGTATATGTCGTACTACTAAGGACAGTCGCCGACGGCCCTGGGGATTGGTTAACAATAGGGGTCTTTAGGTACTTCAATAGTATTTGTAAGTTCCTTGTCAGAAATAGCTGGGTTCTTTGAAGGCGAATTCAAGAGCAACAATGAGTGGTGACCTTTGCACCGACGACACGTATATAGGGAGAATTACAATTTTGTAATACAAAGTGTGGGAAGAGCCAAAACAGTTGAAACAAACATTAAATGTTTTTACCGCTGATGTGGTCTAAGAGATAAAAACTTGGGACAAGAACACAAACGATGAGTTTGTTTACATGAAGGGCACGAATATTTACGAGGGTAAGAAGATTTAAAATTTATTTTCCTTAGGTGATAACGATGACTGAGAAGAAGGACGATCAATCACACTTGAAGAAGTTGATAAAGGGTAGGTTTTGAAACTTGACTACGGTGATAAGTAGGAGCAACTGAAGTAGAAACTAGAGCGGATCCGCGCGAAATTTTTTACACCTGGCATTTAGTTTTTATTAATTATGACTAGAGAGGTTACTTGAGATAGAAACACAACAATATTGTCACCACAATTTTATTTTTTAACACAGACGCGTTTCGACATTTACAATCATCATCAGTGTGTTATGTTAACATAGTAAGTCTACTAATGCTAGGTACATATTTTAGAACTTAGAATAACAGTACAAAGTGGGGGTAGAGTAAGGTGGTAGGAGGATTAAGGAACAAAGGGTAAGGGATACAGAGGCTAAATCAGGTATACATTTTTGTTTCTATTGCTTAAAACTAAATGACAAAATCCTAATTTTTCTATTACTAAGTTATGGGTTTATTAAAGAAAAAAAAAACAAAAAAAAAACAAAAAAAAAAAACAAGAATAATGTTATTTTACAAAGTTATTTCTAATTGGCTTTACAAGGGTGGAGTGGATAAGGTTAGCTCTTTCATTGAAACATTCTATGTTTATATCTTGGATAGCTCTTTGAATCTCTAAGTTTTCTAAAAAATCTAGTTTCCTATTTTTTTGACATGTATGTAGCAGTTCGTAATTATTGATATTAAAAGTATGATCGGTTTCTAATATGTGGTTAGCAAAGCTAGATAAATTTACATGTTTTTGGTGTCTATCGTTGGATATTTTTTGCCATGATTTGTAGTGTTCAGCAATACTTGTACCTATTTTTCTACCTGATTGTCCGACATATACACCTTTACAGGTCTCGCATATCAATTTGTATACGCCACTTTTATCTTTAGTTTCAATAGGTTGTTTAACTGAGCCTAGAATGGTGCCTAATTGTTTGTGTGATTTATAACTGACTCTCAGTTCATTTAATGATATAATGATTAATAATATAACTAACCCAATTAATTATGATCAAGATAATATTGAAAATAATGAGCCATGTTTAATTAACATCGATATACTAAATAATTCAAACTTAGACAACCACCGTGAGACTAACGATATCAATAGTAACCAAAGAAATTTAAACGTCAACATCACAAAAAACAACCAAGCTAATTCGAATAGCAATAGAAATAATAAAATAAACAATAACCAAAATAACGAAACTAATAAAAATAAGAATGTTACAACGAATGATAATACACCAACTAAGGTTAATAGTACCAACAATAGACAAAGTGTAGATGTTAATAATTATAATAGTTCTAGTCAGTATACAAATAATTATAATAGTTCTAGTCAGTATACAAATAATTATAATAGTTCTAGTCAGTATACAAATAATTATAATAATTCTAATAGTACAGTTAATAATAGGATTAGTTGCAATCTTAGAGGACCTAACTTATGTAATCATTCCCCCATCAAAAACAATAACGTAGTAAATAAACACGCATTCTCTGATAGAGTAGTTAATCTTAGTCATTTAATTTTAAGTGAGAAAGAATTAAAGTTATTAAACTTAGGTCTTAAACATAGCCCACATTATAATTTAAAGAAAACAGATTTAGAAGTACTTGCAGTAAATAGTGANACCCTGAGATGTATCAGAGGATACCAACTTGTGAGCCCTGAGTCACGAACCAAAGTGACTCGAACGTCTGGGCGCGCATCCCTCCCTAACTCATCTGACAATCAGTCCCCACTCTTGGAAACTGTTGCAAAGCACAAGTTCAGCACGAATGTGCTGAACCAACCTAGATAGCAAAGTGCCGAATAGCTGAATCTCACAGTCCCAGCTACTAACACTAATGCCAAGAGAACACAGAGACACTACAACAAACACACTTCAGACAGTCTACATCCTGTTTATAAAGCAGAGGGAAAACAATTAAAATGACCTATGCATAAGGCACGTGTCAATAAAATAAGTAAAGTTACCATGCTTCCCAAGACCAAGCCGAGGAGCGTCTTAACACTACGATACAACGCCTGAAGCCAGTACCAACAAATCACAGAACTCGAGAGAATGCGTTTATTTATCCAGCTAAGTACCGCCTCTCACGTATTCATTAGACAAGACGCCGTACGCAAGTCTCTGCTGCCACCTTACGACGGACCTTACAGTGTGACGAAAAGGACGCTAAAATACTACACAGTTTTAATCAACGGAAAGAAGAGAAATATATTATCTATTGACAGACTAAAGCCAGCGTACCTACTCAACACCGACGACTTTACACACCAACCTACCGCAACACCTCCACCTCCAACCGCATCACCCAAGCAATCACCATCACATCCCAGCAAACAACCTAAAGATAATGAATCAGGGATACATTTGAGATCTGAAAAGAAAGTTCGTTTTCTCCCTAGCTCAAACTAATCGTTCACACTGGAGGTGGTAATGTAGAGAATTGATTTTATATTTTTATTTTATTTAGTCAACACTGTAAATATTTCTCTTCGACAAGTTACCAAATAAACGTCAGTTAAAAACAAAAATATTACTGTGTTATTTTCCTTCATAGTTATAATTCTGTGTCTGGACTCCCCATCCAGCCCAGACATCAAAATTTAACGTTAAACGTATTTTGTAAAATCATTTAACTGATTTTTATGACTTTATTATTTTAGAGTCGTTATGAGTCGTTATGAGTCGTTCGAGTTGTTATGAGTAGTATTATTTTAGAGTAGAGCTTCTTTAAAGACTGCAAGGCGTTAGCTGAATCTAAATAGACGATAGTTTCTTTCTTTTTGTTAGATATAGCATGAATTATACCCTGCTTTATAGCTTCCAGCCTCACGTTTGTAATAGAACTGAGGTAACATCCTAAACCGTGCAGCACCTCCTGAGCTAGTTGTAATAGAGCTGAGGTAACATCCTAAGCCGAGCAGCACCTCCTGAGCTAGTTGTAATAGAGCTGAAGTAACATCCTAAGCCGTGCAGCACCTCCTGAGCCAGTCGTAAAAGCAAATCCAGTTACATTGTTATCTTTAACTCCATCCGTATAGATAAATTCCGCTTGATTGTATTTGTTTTTTGGTGTTATTGAGTTCCTTTGTTATTTCAAATATTTGCAGCTTTCATTAAAATTAATGTGATTGCCAAGGTCTGTAGTCTGTACGTCAATCATGGGCTTGTTGATGATATGAAAACCAATAAACATATTTTTATAATAAATTAAAGCAGAACATTAAGAGATGATCATAAAAATTAACAATTAAATTAATTTCAATTCGACAACAGTTATACTTAAAGTGCGGATAATGGCTACAATGCTTACGGTTTTGTCTAATGATTGCAATTTAATGAAAAACAAGTTATCACAAATAAACAGATTAACCTACGAACACAAATAAGGGTAAGAAGTTATTTTTATAAACCAGGATTAACAAGCTACGGTTCTGGCATATTTCCCTACTTCTAGTCAAGGTTCATATCAAGTGNACCTCTGTGCACAAAACGGTGCAAGGTTTTATCAGAATTAAAATTATACACCTTACTCATAGGCATTATTTTTGCGGAAGTTTCTATAGGTTGATAAGATTCAACCGACTCTTCTATGTAGTGTACCCACACTTTAATTATTTTTATTTTATTTCAACTGTTTACTGTCAATATCTTTTATTGTAGACTAATGGGGGTTTCTCACTTAAAAACAGTGAATGTAGGGACTGAGACAAGGCTATGTGGGCCAGTATTGCTAATGTTTTTATTGTCCCGAAGCACATTCGCACTTAATATAATTACCGTCATAAAAGTATTACTGAGATATACTGAGAAGAAAATAAGTTGGTTGAGGATTATGCTCCTTTAACCCTTTGACAGTCATGCACAAAAATGTCAATAGAATGGTCGCGCGGCGTACTGCGTATGCCACTGCCTTTTTTTTATGTGCCGCTATTATATTTAGCTATGCACGATGTTCTATTCAAATATATATTAAATATTACTCTACTTTATATGTTTGGAGAAAAAATAAAACTAAAAAAACCTATATTAAAGATGGAAAAAAGGTATATATATATACACTATCAAAATGAAAATAGCTTAAATCAGAGAAGTTCAAGTAGTAAGTAAGTATGAAAGAAGTTACATAAAACACTGTTAAAACAATATATATATTTTTTTTTTTTAAATTTCTTTATCACTATATGTGCTAACAAAATATAAATATAAATTAAAATTTAATCATTATAATTATAGAAAAAAAGGGGGGTATAGGACAAGTAGTCGCGCGGCGTACTGAGTACGCCTGATAGAAGTTAACTCGTTAAATAGCTCAGATCACACAGACAAATAAATTGAATAGAGGATATAGTGGTATATTTCTGTAAAAAATACGCTAATAGAAGGTTAGGTGGAGCCTCCACTCGCTGTAACTCAAAATTAGTCCCTAATAACTGTGAAAAGTTGGATTGGCGTACTCAGTACGCCGCGCGACCATAGAAGGGTTAATCTAGTTCATCTCACGGTCGATACCCCAGAATTCTAAAACTGTATTTTATTGAACACAATATTCAGTTACATATAAACACCTTACTGTATTAAGATTGTAATCAGTTTTTTTATTGCTATACCCTCACTTCAATGATAGGGCCATGCGATAATTGGTTATTTTTTCCTTTGTTCTAAAAGTTATTTGATTAATTTAATTGGAGCATAACATCTATCCGAATATGTAAAATCCTACTGACCAATGGTTGGTTAATTGTCTGTTATCCGACGGATGCTAGTTTCCTGTTCATACATCATTCCTGCCTGCCTCAGGTTCCTGGTGGCTGGTGGAAACTCACCTCTAGTAAGTGTTAGTTCGCTTTTCTTTCACTGAACTACCCTTTCCCTACTTCTCTTTTCTAAAGCTCTACCTTTTTTTCCAATTTTTCTTAATATCCTTTACCCTCTTATTTCAACCTTTTCTCTCAGTCCTAGCGGCTGCTTTATTCTCTTTTTATTGAAAACTATTAGACAAAAGGTTTTGTGAAGTTATTCTTTTTCCGGTCACAGTGAAAACGGTCGCTATCTCTCTTTATTTTGTCCTCCGCTTTTAGTTTTCTTTGTCCTAATAATACCCTAGGGTTACCTTCAAAATATTTATGCTGTATATATGTCTAGCAAACTGTGTATATTTCGCNAAAATATTGTCACCCCAATTACACGCAATAATTATTAAGAAAGGCTTTCGACATTTTATATAATCTTCAGTGTTAACTATGCTAACACATAACACTAAAGATGATATAAAATGTCTAAACACGTTTGTTAATAATTAACATAGAGCAAGGAAGGTATAAAGGGAGCAATGCGATTTGAAAAGTGGTTCATTTTGCTACACCCATATACTAAACCTCTCAAGCGAGCTAAATCCGAACTAAAGTGACAATACCACGATCACGTGGTCACTGGGCCCTTATCTTATTGGTCTATTCCTTGTCCTTCCGTGCCTACGCTTGTAACCTCATCTTTAGCTTTGTTTGTTCAAAGTAAGGAAGGGGTAGGGGACAATACTATAGAATCGGGGTCTCAAAAAGTGGTTCATTATGCGACACCCCTATACTAAACCTCTCAAGCACCATTTTGGTGAAACAGTATCGATATCTCTTTTATTTATCTGATGTCAGCTGATAAGGATAAGTATAATGTGATATTTTCTTACGACATTTAATATTTTAATATGGTTTTCTTTATAAATACAAATGCACTATAATGTTTGTTGTTAACCGTATTAATTATCTAAAGGCAGTCACGTGGTTAATAACATGTAATAGTTCCTAGATAACCAAAAGCAATCTTATGTAAAACAAAATCGTCTTCTAAAGCATTCACATAAGATTTTTCTCTTAAATATTTGATATTTTGACATACATATTTGACACTTCGATCATAAAACAATCAAACAAACTTAGAATAATACTATATATAGAAGGAGCATAGAATCGAAATCCTAAGCAATTACTGATAAGGGACTGAAGCCAACTTTCGCCGAGAGGTTGTGGACCTTAGACCAGGGGACCAACAAAACAACACTCTTTTTTTTCATTTAAGCTGGAGAAGGTTGGCCACGCTGTCAAAATGTCAATTTCAACTAATATAATTACAAGATAAAAATAATTTTTTATATACTACGTTTTTTAATTCAATTAATTTATTTTTTGTTTACTTGTTTTACGTATTCTTTTTTGCTGTAATTCAATGTTTACCTCCTTTACCTCTCAACTTAGAATAATACTACATATAGAAGGAGNAGCGCTCCACCATCGAAAATTCGCTCGTGTCATAAGGATGCAAGACGCACATGCCACTTGCGACCAGGACGCAGAGTGCATCTTTGGTGTGAAAGACCCCTTAGATTATAATTTTAAATGAATGAGTTATAGTCCAGGAGATAGCGTGCGAAAAAGGTCTGACTAACAGACCGCTAGAATTTTGTGTATAAGTAAATCTTTTAGTACCTTTTATGAATATATGGTCGGCTAAGTTCGTGTGCGGGACATAGCTTAGGACAACCGACAAGATAAGCAGGATTCTCAGAAAGCACGGCATTGGAACCACATTCAACGCCCACATGACAACCAGAGGCCTCCTGAAATCGCCGAAAGATCAACTTCCTCTTAAAACTTGTGGAGTCTACCCGCGGAANGGAACCACATTCAACGCCCACATGACAACCAGAGGCCTCCTGAAATCGCCGAAAGATCAACTTCCTCTTAAAACTTGTGGAGTCTACCCGCGGAAGCCTACGAACCCAGTTAGTAAAATATTACTCCAAATCAAAGACGTCGCCTATTAAGTGGTTGACTAACTAGTTAGTACTCAAAATCATGAAAATCGCATTCTCTACCAAAAAATGTGGGACATGGCCGCTCTCCACCGGTTTTTTCCCCTATTCCCAAGTTATGTCCCGAAGACGAACTTAGCCGACCACATATTCTTAAACGCACCAATACATTTACTTATACACAAAATTCTAGCTTGATGTTAATCAGACACTATTTTGCACGCTATTTCCTGGTCTATTAATTCTAACATTATATTTTTAAATTAATGTGTTACCTCACGTTTTTTAACAAAAATATACATTATGAAATACATTACCATTAAAATATATGACCTCTACGTGACATGTGTCCTATGCTCTAAGTCATTAGCCTCAGACATCGAACCCCAAACTATACGCCTCAAGTCATCTTTTATTTGATCAATCATTTATTCTCCCTCCTCCAGGAATTTTTTAATCGGATTAGGTTTGGTACTTCTAATTCAACATTCTTCCTATCCAGTTTAGAAGATTATTGGTCGCCGATGAACGACACGCCTTGATCTTCTCAAGCCTACCTTTTAGCGAATTTTCGAAGAAAATTAAGCTGCTGCAATGGCTTCAAAATTTTTGAAAACTTTTTCNTTTGGTACTTCTAATTCAACATTCTTCCTATCCAGTTTAGAAGATTATTGGTCGCCGATGAACGACACGCCTTGATCTTCTCAAGCCTACCTTTTAGCGAATTTTCGAAGAAAATTAAGCTGCTGCAATGGCTTCAAAATTTTTGAAAACTTTTTTCATGGAAATCCTTTTAAGACCATTCTGAATCGATTCCTAAAATTTAACACTTTTTTTTATGTATGTATGTATATTTTTATATATGTATGTATATATGTGTCACTCTAGACTTTTTCGCTAGAATTTCCAAACAAATTTTAAAATGTCAATCATATCAAAAGAAAGGATGAGTTCGTTGGCCAGAATTTTCGGAGTCCATGAAGGGTTAAATTTTGGTCCATTTTTTACCATTTAGGGTCAAAAATAGCATAAAAACACATTTTTTCTATGTTACCCCCCTTTTATATGAAAATATGATAAACGTGTCATAACAACAACTACTTTACTCTTAAAGAGCTTTCCAACGATTTGTATCTTGAAGGGTAAATACTATTTTGACTTTTGTACCCCGTAAACGTGTGTACCAACATTTTTTTTTTTTTTTACCCATCCAAATTCTAAACCAAATTTTTCCAATTATACGCATAATAATACGGAGATTTCTTTGAAATTTCGCTCATTAAGTCATG
>KZ652810.1:98044-138023 GCA_001010745.2 Gerris buenoi | reverse complement strand
TTATCATTCTAGTCTATTGGATCCATATATAGGGTTTACGTGGTAATAAATTACTTCACTTCATTTCATTCGGCAACGTTTCGGCCTGGCCGGCCATTCTCAAGCCTAAAAAATTGTACGTATATTTTTTCATTAACTACAATACATAACAGTTCAACAATTCAGAAGAAAATAAGTTACATGCGTAAAATTTACCTTGATAGTACACATAAGGGGTACGTGCAGTCACAAATAAGATAAAAGTAAAAAGATAGGAACTCTAAACATTCCATCGTCTACTACATGCAAAAAGACACCTCCTAACTGCTACGAGTTTACGTGCGTTTTGGTAACTAATCATAACAATTGACAACTAGGTTAACACTAACAATATAAAAAGTAGGTAAAAATAATTTAACAGGAATAACAGATTAAAAACTTAAAAAAGATTTAAAAAGATCACAGGTAAGCTTAAACCGAAAAATATGGAAATGATAACATTAGAAAAACATAACCTTTCATTCCTTATCAGAATGTTATCAAACCGGCTATAACAGTGAAAAAACGAGTTTAATACAGTTCAACCATGATTCAGATTTAAAAGTGACTAATAATATCATAACAAGTAGAGAGGAAACAGCTAAAAATTTAAAACATAAATAATAATAATAATAATAAAATGGAAACTAATATATACAGCCACAAGAACTTTACATTTGCCAAACTATGCTAGATATAATATAACATGGAAACAAATAGAAGAATATCATTAAACAGATTCACTATACTACATATTTTCAACTTTATAAAGATAATTTGAACTTATATTGCATTCTGCATTTTATGTAAAATTACATTAATTCGGAAAGCGAGCTAAGTTATATCACCTGGTTTAATAAGATACAATATACTAAGAATGTGCGGTATTAAGTACAGAACTTTTTTTTTTTTCACTTAATTGTCTGATACTTTAGAAGCATATTGCTAATAAATATAGTATTATCTTTATGAATAATAATTTAAACTGAAAATGCTTTCTTTAAAAATGTTTAAGGATATAAGGAAATTTGGTCAAAAGAGTTTTAAATTTGCTTGCAATAATCCTCTTGCAGAAATCTAGTTCACGCATTTAAGAAACAACCATTTAAAAAAATGTTCAGAGCATTTATAACTTGAAAGAAATAAGAACATAATTCTGAAAAAAGAATATTTCAAAGCTCTCAGCATTTTCTTATAAAAGGAATAAGAAATCAAAAGAAAAAAAGGGAATGAGAGAAAGAAAAAAGAACTTGAAGAGTTATCCAATACATAAAATTTATATTGGCCTGGATTCAACATAAATCTTTCTAGTGGCGCCAGAGAAGCGCACCTGACTGTACTTAGCCCCCTTTTTAGCTTTCTCATTCTAACATAGTTTAAAGAAAAGTTTAGGAATCCTATAATATCGTAATATCTACCTGGTTTAACGAATTTACACATTTTAGACATCTCATCTAAACACAGTTAGAATACTTTAAATATGGCGTACACGTGACCCCTCCATCATTAGATAGAAAGAAGGTAAAGATCAGTAAATTTAGAAACAAAAAAAATAGGTATTTAATCGGAAACAACACATATCGATAAAAAACAACTCAAAAATCTTTCTTCCATAAAAATGTTTACTGTTTTATTCCTCATTCACGATTTTTGTGCTCCACATAATCTTAGCTTGATTTATTTTTGGAAAAGCGACTTAATACCATGGTTTGATTCGGATTGAAATAAGCTACACACAAATTTTTACATTTATGCCATGGAAACTTTTAAGTATTTCTTTTTTCAAACATTTTGGGAATGCGGGCTCTAATAGCAATTTAGACTTGTTCCCACACACATTTAGACACTATATCTTAGTTTATGATTATTCGGAATAAAATATTAAAAAAATAATAATAATAATAACAATTATCGAAATAACTTTAGTAGTCTTAGGCTCAGCGCATCTACACAACCCACTTTTTTAAAACCATATTTGTCGGATTCAAGAATTCTTAAATGTGCAAATCTATTAGAATCTTAAAATCAAATTTTCTCCACCAAATTTAATCTTAAATCCCTACAAATACCCACTATACATTAATAAAAATAGTGAGTACATGAGAACATGGAACATGAACTTTACTATCAAATATATATTAATATTTAATCGTTAATTCTTGTGCAATTTAACTGATAATCCTTCGATATTAACCTTTACTTCAATTCCAGAGTTATATTGAGTTAGCAATTCAATCTCAATTGGTCCAAACCAAAATATTAAAGAATATTAGTGATTCGTCTTCACAGTTAGTTAGTGAAGTAAATGATAGTATTGGTTACTGTAAAATGAAATATTAAAACAAAAATTAAAAAGCCTTACTTTCGCGATCTTCTAGCCAGTAGGAATAGATCAAGGAAGTTACGAAAAATCGCAAAAGTTTACCTCATTTATTTCCTAATATACTAACTACTTAAGAATAAAATGGTGATCGCTTGTCGGTTAGTAATTACCGCCCCATTTCACTGTGTAATGTGTTTTGTAAAGTGTTTGAGCGTATTGTGCACTCTTACCTTTCTCCTCATATTGATCCCCTCCTGAATCCTCACCAACATGGTTTCCGTCCTTCCCGCTCAACTGCTACTAACCTGGTTTCATTTCTTAGTTGTGTTGGTTCGTCTGTATCTCGCGGGACTCAGGTGGATGCTGTCTATTTTGACTTTGTTAAGGCCTTTGATAGAGTTGACCATGGTATACTCCTTTCCAAACTCACCTCTTTTAATTTCAGTCCCCCCCTTATTCATTGGTTCCAATCCTACCTTACTTCCCGTTCCTGCTCTGTACGTCTCGGTCCCCATACCTCATCCTATNTAAATATAAGTTTTTTTTTAAGAATGATAATAAATCAGTTAGTTTAGAACGGTCACCCATCCAAGTACTGACCACGTCCAACGCTAATGCTCCTGCTGCGAAGCAGCAGGAGGAAGCACTAAAGTGGCCTAAATAAGCACTAAGTGGTGAATAAAGGAAAAAAACAAAAAAAAAAAACAGGTCAAGTGTATGCCTAGTCAGCACAAAGGTTCCGTAGGCAACACAGTATGTTTAAGTAGCACCTATTGATGGTGCTTTTTAAAATTAAAAAAAAGCCTTGCTAAATTAATATTTTAATTGATGAAAAAATCAAAACAATTTTGACGGATTTAAAGAACAAGGGGAACATTTTAAAAAAATTGACAAATAATAAGTTGTAAAACCATTAAAGTATTCGCGAGGAAGCTATGTGCCGCACTAATTGGCACATTTTTTTAAAAAAGTATAATGCTAAAAGTAGATGCTAAATGAAAGTGGTGGGAAATGTCAATATTAGTTCAGCTCAAGACGCTATAAAACGGGCGTGTGCCAAGTTTAAACGCTTTAGGTCAAACGGAGATATTTATTTCTACAACGGACAGACAGATACGAGACAGTCTTAATTAATTGAAAAAAGAAACAATAACAAACATAATTAATCTCTCAATTGTCATCTAAATTTTACTTTCAGTTTGAGACATTCATTTATTGAAGCATTTTTTGTATTAAATGAATAAAGTAAAAGTGGGTTCTAGCACGTACATATATTACGATTTTTCTTAAGATTAGACAGCGTTTCTTTATTTTGTTACAAATTGAATTATTTTAAAATAACACAAATTCATTAATTATAGTGTTAAGGTGTACGAGTAATTATTGTTATTTGACTAGAAAGAAGAAAGAACAAAAACAAAAGAAACTACTACAAAATAATAAACAGGTTTTTTTAATATCACGAACACCTATTAATTTTACACCTCACTTACTCATTTCGTTTTAATGTTTATCTTCGATGACATTATAATATATTTAATTAATTTTTATCAGGACATCAAGCAAATAAGGTCGGATTAATTTGATATTTAATAATTGAAAATGGATTCTTACACTGATTGATTAGACTATTCCTCAACACTTAACAGTCAGGCATTATAGTATACATTTGACTTTTGAGATTGTACTTTATAGATAACATTTTTTTAATTTTATCTATGAATTTGTGATGTTATTGAATGCAATAACAATGTACTAACTGATTACAAGCACGTTTAATGTATTTTTATTTAATTCGTAGATCTACAACATTGTCAATAAAGAGGTACAATAGCTAAAAATTAATTAGATTATTTAATATATTAATATTATTATTTTTTCGTAGAAGATAGAAAATCCAAGAAAACAGACAAACTGNTATTTAATCGGAAACAACACATATCGATAAAAAACAACTCAAAAATCTTTCTTCCATAAAAATGTTTACTGTTTTATTCCTCATTCACGATTTTTGTGCTCCACGTAATCTTAGCTTGATTTATTTTTGGAAAAGCGACTTAATACCATGGTTTGATTCGGATTGAAATAAGCTACACACAAATTTTTACATTTATGCCATGGAAACTTTTAAGTATTTCTTTTTTCAAACATTTTGGGAATGCGGGCTCTAATAGCAATTTAGACTTGTTCCCACACACATTTAGACACTATATCTTAGTTTATGATTATTCGGAATAAAATATTAAAAAAATAATAATAATAATAATAATTATCGAAATAACTTTAGTAGTCTTAGGCTCAGCGCATCTACACAACCCACTTTTTTAAAACCATATTTGTCGGATTCAAGAATTCTTAAATGTGCAAATCTATTAGAATCTTAAAATCAAATTTTCTCCACCAAATTTAATCTTAAATCCCTACAAATACCCACTATACATTAATAAAAATAGTGAGTACATGAGAACATGGAACATGAACTTTACTATCAAATATATATTAATATTTAATCGTTAATTCTTGTGCAATTTAACTGATAATCCTTCGATATTAACCTTTACTTCAATTCCAGAGTTATATTGAGTTAGCAATTCAATCTCAATTGGTCCAAACCAAAATATTAAAGAATATTAGTGATTCGTCTTCACAGTTAGTTAGTGAAGTAAATGATAGTATTGGTTACTGTAAAATGAAATATTAAAACAAAAATTAAAAAGCCTCACTTTCGCGATCTTCTAGCCAGTAGGAATAGATCAAGGAAGTTACGAAAAATCGCAAAAGTTTACCTCATTTATTTCCTAATATACTAACTACTTAAGAATAAAAAAAAAAAATACAAGGAGCAATTGACTAATTTCCTTAAAAACCAATTGACTGGAGATACATTTACTTAATTGACTGACTTGACAAGTAAATAAAGATAAATGGATTCTGTAAATGGAAATTATTCGACACAAAAAAAAGATGTGAATAAAAAAAAAAAAACGACATGAATACTATTAAAATAATTAATAAAAAATACAGGTAACAAGAAGCGATTTATACGTACCTCATAGTTAAAATTATCTTTTTAAATAATTTAGTAAGCTTGATGCTAAAAATATCGTGGTAATCTCTACAAGACATTATAATTAACAGTATTAGAGTAAAAACTCATTCCAAGGTTAAAATTATAGTAGCCTATCACTAAAAAAAAAAAAAATATTTAAACACTTAATTTCACAAAACACTGATTTTAAGTACAATGCAATTAAAAAGATTTTAGATAAAAGAAAGACAGCTCAAATTATAATTGCTGGGCTTAAATAATTGTATGATTTAAAACTTTATTTTTATCCTAATTTAAATTTTATTTTTACCAAAAATAAAAGATATGAGGTTAAATTACATATTGCTACTAATGAATTTTTATCGTTCAAGGAAAACGTATGAATTGTTAATTTTTNGTTCAGAAATTCGCTATATATTATTTTAAGAATAAGCTTTGTTGCTATTTTTTAAAAATTATAAAGTAAACCACAAACAACAATTACACCAGAACTTTCCACTTCAAACTACCATTTGACAGGACTAAAAGAGCAAAAAAATGAGAAAGACAAAAGAATTTTCAATAAAAAGTACAAAGTATATTTCTTAATCTAAATCAAATAATTATTGTAAGAAGAAGACAAAAAACAAATAAAGAAGACATTTTCGTGAAAACGTTTTAATAAAGATTTAAATAAAACATATTGTTCATCGGGTATAAATAATATTATTTCAATAAGGTTGATTGGTTTTTCTTCTATTAAGAGCTTAGGAAAATGGACTCATTGTTCAAATAAATGAAGAGAGAGAAAAAGGAACTAATTTTAGACATTGGCATTGAATCAAAAAGAGGGCAATACGTCGTTTTTTTTGTCCAATGTACATTGGGACAAAAAAATATTAGATTATTTAATATATTAATATTATTATTTTTTCGTAGAAGATAGAAAATCCAAGAAAACAGACAAACTGACACACTATTAGAATTAAAGAATAATAATGCCAAAATTAAATTGTTATTTTATTTTAAATGATATAATGAAGGAAATACTCGACATGTTATGTACACAGAATGATAAAGAATCTGACAAGGGGAAGAAAGGCATTTTTCAACATGGTCTGAGCACTTTCGTTATACAATGTCTTATCAAAACAACAGGTGACAGATTTGTATATTTGGGACTTATCCAATATTAGATGTCACATATGTGATATGATCTTTTGGAGTAATGTCAATTATAATAATTAAAAGTTAATTATAGGTCAATAATTTTAATAAAAAAATAACTTTTTGATAAAGCCCCTAAATTTTAAGTATGTAATAAAAACCATTCATGGTTTGGAGAAACATAGGAATCTTAAACGCAAAATATTGAGGTTTTCTGACAAAATGGCAAAACTAAAAAAAAATCAACAATTTTCTTTGTTTTTAACGAAGTTTATTAGTGGCAGTAAAAGACAAAATTAGGAATAATCTCAGTGAATAAGAATGCACATATTTTGAAAAATATTTGTAACCATGTCAAACAGAATTTGACAAAAGACGGAGTCGATGAAATATTACGAAATTGAAAAAAAAAGTGAAGATTTCTAAAGACCTCATATTTTTATGTTGTACCAGCAATAATCTTGTGTCTAAAAATATGAAGACGAGAAAATAGAATTATATCTTTTAAAATATGACATCACTGTTAAGGTAATGCAGACTGATTTTATATAATAAGAATAAATAAAATTATCTAATAGTCGATGTAAAAGAAGACATAAAAGAGATTTCATGAGTTGAAAAAGAATGATAGAAGAAAGGATTATTTGTATAAAGCTTAGTTTTCTTTTCTTTTTTTTACAAAGGATTGATAAAAAAAGAGTTCACGAGTATACGCATAGGTATACAGGCAATTTTTCTCAAGAGAGTATTTTTTGAAAAAAAAAAAAATAATAATAATAATAAAATGGAAACTAATATATACAGCCACAAGAACTTTACATTTGCCAAACTATGCTAGATATAATATAACATGGAAACAAATAGAAGAATATCATTAAACAGATTCACTATACTACATATTTTCAACTTTATAAAGATAATTTGAACTTATATTGCATTCTGCATTTTATGTAAAATTACANAAAGTTAATTATAGGTCAATAATTTTAATAAAAAAATAACTTTTTGATAAAGCCCCTAAATTTTAAGTATGTAATAAAAACCATTCATGGTTTGGAGAAACATAGGAATCTTAAACGCAAAATATTGAGGTTTTCTGACAAAATGGCAAAACTAAACATTCCACAAGTTATACATCTTTGTAATCTACTCTTCAATACCTTTCATTTGATACCCCACTAAAAATAAAAAATAAAAAATACCGTCATTTTATATTCCCAGTTAATCAGATCAAATTGCTATTCTTATTTATTGTACGGTCTTATTTATAGTAACAGCAGATACATATAGTTTTTACGCGTCAAAACAATCTTTAATACTGGAAAGTGTCATGGTTGTATCTCTTTTAATTCAAAAGTTATATGAACTGTACAGAGTGACAGACAGACAGACAGACACAGGCACAAAACTATAAGTGTTTCTTTTTTTAGTTGTCCCAACAAAACCCTAAAAACAGTTTATCATTCTGAGATATCTGAGAAAAACAGTTGAGTTTTTTTTCTTACTAATGTAATTTATTAAAAACATTAAAAACACGATGAGAGAATCTCATGCAAAAATATAGGAGCGTCTTTATGGAGGTAATCTTAAAGGAATATCACAAACAGTCTCTCCACGTAAATTGAAAAAAAAATAAATGGCAAAGCAGCTTTTAGCCTTCAAAAGGCCATCATCAGTGCCTATTGCAGAAAAAAGTTAACTAATAAAAAGATTTAGTGAGAGACGAGTCTACTACACGTCGGAAATAGACGTAGGACTCATGTCGATTTGTGTTATTCCTCGAGGATGAGAGTAGATCTAATAATGTCTAATAATCTAAAAATGTCAAGCAAAAACACGACATTAAAAGTTAATATTGAACATTCCGTTATTATAATTTTGTTTAATAAATTAATTATTGATTCTTAATCAATTTTGACAACTATGCTACCAATAATGTCACACATATCTATCACCACTTCCGGAGGTATGGACTTTTAAGAATACGCACGAATTTGAAATGAATCCACAATCCACACTATCAGTATTCTTATGAGCGTTCAGGTTAGGATATCACGAAATCGTATAGTATATGTTGTACTTCTTTAGACTGTTACTCCCCAATTTATTAAATAAGAACACTATCATTTTTATATGTCCTAATACTTTTTACCTAATCATTTTTATATAAGACAAAGTCTTAAAAGTTCTTTTGTCCAATGTACATTGGGACAAAGGAATATCACACTTCTGCTTCTATAAGGGAAGGAACAGCCTAAAGAAGAACATTCCAAACACCTTTATTAGATTGTTACTCCCCTCTGCTTTTTAATAAGGGGGACTACCAACCTAAAGAATTGAAGTATGTTTTACCTATCGCAGAACTCTTACATAATGAAAACAACAACGGTAATTAATAATAACTACATATTTGCACAGCTGATATAAAACTATAAATACCAATTGTCAGAACTCAAAAAAATAGAGAGGAAGAAGTAGACGAAGAAGAAATAGCAGGAGGAGAAGAAATATAAGTTATAGCGGGGTTTGAGACAAACTTGAGAACTCAACTAAGTTGAACGAAGAATTTCAACTCTGCTCTCAACACAGCTATAACTCTTCCTTTATGCTTCTTCATTCATAATCATTTTATGAATGATTTGGACCGATGATAGCGGTTGAAAAATGTCTTATTAATTAATAATATTGGTAAAAGTAGGGCTTTTAGTTTTTATGACGATTTAATACGTTTTCTTATCTGTAAGACGTATTATCATAACCTTTACGAAAATTATTTTCTGTGATAAGTTTTTCTTGCCCCAAAAACCATTTCAAATGTCATTTAATTTCACATAGGACCAACAAACAACAATAGTATTTAATCTTCTATTAATAATTAAGATATTGGAGCGGTACAATATCATACGCAACTATAATAATCGAGCTTACAGCTATGATATAAGCCCTTAGCAGTGTTAAGTAGCCTTTGTCAAAACAAACTGCTGTTAATTTGTTGGTAAACAAATGAAGTTTTTCAACCACCATATGTCAAACAGGAAGCAAGCAGAGCTCTGTAATATTACATCTGGGTGAACAGAAGGCTCTTACGGTGGACATATAAACAGTAATATTTTCCATAAATTTTGTGGCGAGTATGAGGCAGAAAAATTACTAATAAAACAGATAAATAATTACTTGATCGTGTGAAGGAGTGTTTTTTCACAGCACAAATGGTGAAATTAGTTGGGTCCTATATTTTTTCTTATATTTCAAGCACCCTGGTGTGTTCTTTCTTGGCGGAGGACAATCCGCTTCATAACTTGACCGGTCGGTAATGAATACATAACTGATTCATAATTTGGAGACTGTCGTTGTCGAGTGGTAAGCGTACTCGTTAACTCACCTGGGGTAAATCCCAGGGAGGTAAAACGTGTTTTACGCTGATCATAAGTTGTGTGCGTAAAGTGGCAGCCACTCTTATCCCTCCCCGGATACGCTCAATGGTCGTGGTCTATGGGTGCGGATTACCGGGCTTAAAATTAATAAATTAATAAATTAATAAATTTTAAAACCTCTGAAGAAAAAAAAATCTAATTTAATCGACACAAAACTATAGAAATATTTTAATTTTAATGTATATCCTAAATTAGCTATCAGTACTATGTTTAAAAAGACCTTCTATAATCACCGTTTATCAATGCCGTCATTTTTAAAAAAGTAAATAGTTCTAGAGAACATAATCAACAATAAAACAATAGAAACACATCGGCTAAATAGTCCAGTCAAATGGTGCATAAAAAGAGCTCAAAGTGGAAAATTCTGGTGTAATTGTTGTTAGTGGTTTACTTTATGTTTTTTGGGGTGCTGAACACGAATCTGAAGTTGTCCAACAAAATTTCCCGCGGCAAATATAAGAAATCATCGAAAAACTACAAAAAAAAGATTGTTTTATTGGTTTTCAGCTTATAACTTGCAAAGCAATCTATTAACGCAAAAAGTGGTCTAGTAGTAAAATAAAAAGGAGAAAATAACCTACAATTTATGTCAATAACATTTATTTGTACGTCGCACGGTTTTCACGCAAATGGGAGTTGAAATATTGGGAAGGCTTGGAGAGTGCTGAAGTGTAAAGGGTTGGTGGCCGGACTGCGCTGGCAGTTAATTTTATGTTTTTCGGTGTGCTGAACACGAATCTGAAGTTGTCCAACAAAAATTTTACACGCAAATATGAGAAATCATCATAAAACCACTATTTTATTTTTAATTTTTTATTGGATTTCGCCTTATAACTTGCAAAGCAAGCTATTTACGCAAAAAATGGAGAAGTAGTAATAAAGAAGAGAAAAATACCTCCAAATTATCTCTTTACCATTTTTTTGTAAGTCGAATGGTTTCTATGCAAAAGAGGGTTGAAATAACCGGGCAATCAATAATTTTTGAAAAATAGCAACAAAAATAATAGAACTTGTGTCTAAGAGCTCGCATTAGTACTTAAATACATATAAATTGTTCAGAAATTCGCTATATATTATTTTAAGAATAAGCTTTGTTGCTATTTTTTAAAAATTATAAAGTAAACCACAAACAACAATTACACCAGAACTTTCCACTTCAAACTACCATTTGACAGGACTAAAAGAGCAAAAAAATGAGAAAGACAAAAGAATTTTCAATAAAAAGTACAAAGTATATTTCTTAATCTAAATCAAATAATTATTGTAAGAAGAAGACAAAAAACAAATAAAGAAGACATTTTCGTGAAAACGTTTTAATAAAGATTTAAATAAAACATATTGTTCATCGGGTATAAATAATATTATTTCAATAAGGTTGATTGGTTTTTCTTCTATTAAGAGCTTAGGAAAATGGACTCATTGTTCAAATAAATGAAGAGAGAGAAAAAGGAACTAATTTTAGACATTGGCATTGGATCAAAAAGAGGGCAATACGTCGTTTTTTTTTTTTTCTTTCAATAGTAGGGAATTGATTTACATTATGATTGATCGAGACCAATGCCAGGCTAAACGTGTGTGGGCTCAAGTAGGAACTAGCTTCCATTTTTAAAAATCAAAGAAATGGCTAAAAGCTAACTTGAAAAAAATTAAAATCACTAAGTTTATCTTACTAAGAACTAAAATTATACAATAGATCACATAAATAAAAAAATTTCTTATTTGAGAATGTCATGCTAATAAGTGGTGTTCGTCAGAGAATTTGAGGAATTTATTTAATTAAATTAAATGAGAACTTAAGTCATTATATTTTAACAGCCCAATAAAAAAAAAATGCAGTCCGTTTTAAACTATATTAAATAAAATTTCAAAAAAAAATTGCTGTGTGAAGACTATTTTTGTAAAGATGCTTGACAATAGATAATTAATCATTTAAATTCTTTTGATTATTTCAGCGAACAGTTTGTGTTCGCAGTATATTAGTATATTATTATTAGTTAGATGTTACTTTTAATAAACAATGCATAGGGAGAGAAATAGCTACACATTATTTAATCATTTTTACCAATTAATAATAACAAAAACCCTTTTATCTTTAATATAAAACAAAAATATTGCAACATTAAATAAGAGAGACCATTAAATTACATATTAGCCAAAGGAAGTAGAAATATAATTCAGTAGTATAGAATAAAAATACATGAGAGTCACACGAACAAATCTATTTAAGTTGATCATTGATCATTACTGTAGTATTTCCTGACTGGTCTTTGCGTTAGGTGGTCTACATTCTTTCTATTTGTGGATTTCTTTAAATTCCAATTCAAACTATTTATAGAATTAATGAAAATAAGACTACAATTTAGATAAATGTATATTTCCAATTCCGATCGTTACAACTACTTAATTCAAATAATCTCCAATATTGCTTTCATCTATGTGATTCAATTTACGTATAACTTTTTAAAAATCACTCAATACCTAATGTTTTTTAACCCAGATTTGGCCCTAGTCATACTAAAACTTCAACTAGATTATTTTGTGTATTTTTGCTCATTGACTTTTAATTACTATTATTATTACCAATAATTATATGTGTTGGATTCAAGTATTTAGAGATGGGGTAAGACAACCAAACTCTGTATGGGCTTATTTAAATTAGAACGTTAAATTAATTAGTTAAATGAATAAAGGATAATATAATAAATGTAATAAATAAAAATGCATAGTTAAAAAATCAAGCTAAATAATCTACTGCCATTTAAAGCATGAGTTGCGAGTACAATGTCGGTGGAGAGGTTATTGTATGACAGAGGGTATTGCATGAAGAAATAAGGACTTGTAAAAGGAAGGGAACTTCTTATCACGAAGACAACGTCCAAATCGAACGACAAATTTCATTAGATATACGATTAATTATGAGGATTTTGGATGGTAAGGATTGAATATAATAGGAGTTAGAGCTTTTGGTGCACTCTCAGAGTTCAATTCGATACTCCAAGTCTATGCAAAAGTACTCGTATTGTCTTAGACTTTGTAGAGTGTGCTGAGTAGTGTTGTGATTGAGACGTCAAAATTAAAGTTTGTTGCGCCGATTTATAACTTTATTTCTCCACGGAAACCTTCTAAGTTAGCTCGCCCCCATACACGATCAAAATGTCTGCGCAAAATGTTTGATCGTGTGTGGAGGCCTTAAGTATCGGAACGTGCTAGAGTGAAAGAATGAGGAACTGAATTAGGGCTATTGATAAAAATAGTTAACATTGATCATCTTACTGTGCAATAAAATAGCAAATTCTAATCAATTTCGTCCATTATAATTGCACATTAACTGGAACCGATTCTGTTTACAGATCATTTCAATCTTTATTCCTTGGAATTTTAAATCCCAGTTAAATCAAAGAAGACTATCCTTTCTTTAAAAAATATATAATGGTTCTCTCAGTATTTAAAAATAATTAATATTTTCAGATTATCCACATAATTCAATTTTATTATTTTTTTAATTTTAGCTGCATATTATCACATTTCAACTACTTTTTTTGTTTGAAGAATTTAACCACACGAAAAAAAGTTTGATTTGTAAGTTCTTTTAATAATTAAGTTTGCATTTAACATTTCAAAGCTTGAACTACGATCAGGTAAAATCAGTACTTTGGAACTGAAATGTTGGAGTATTTGCCGGGAGAGAAGAGTTTGGTAAATTCTCAGGCAGAGCGAGCTAGAGGTCAGACGCCCCTCCTCT
Source organism: Gerris buenoi (assembly GCA_001010745.2). Taxonomy (NCBI): domain Eukaryota; kingdom Metazoa; phylum Arthropoda; class Insecta; order Hemiptera; family Gerridae; genus Gerris; species Gerris buenoi. Next base: position 124,311 of record KZ652810.1, on the reverse strand, counting down.
CTAACTACCCTGACTTACCCTCTACCCCATCCCATCCCCTTTAGCCCTATCCTCTTTCCAACCCCAACTTTAACAAAATTCTAAACTCAGTCTGCATTTTCCCAAGCTTATAGTAGCAACAAAACCCTTCTCTTAATCAAGGACCTTCAACAAACTCTCGAGGGAAAAAATCAAATATAATAGAAAGAAAAATAATATTATTAAAAAATTTCAAGTACAGGGATTTTTGAAATAACAGGAATTTTAAAATGTTTTAAAAGAATGTTATCATGAAAAAAAAAGGATTTAATCTTGTTAAGAAATTCAAGCTTTTTACATGCTATAGGTACCTCCTCTACTGTCAAGAGAATAAAACTTAAGTTTAAACTCTGTTTATTGTCAAGGCAGAATATTTTAACGTTTGAACTGAATTGGCAGTTTACTGATAAAAGCAATCTAAAGTGGTCGGAACTAGACTATAATTAATAATAAAGGACAGCAGTAATTTATAGATATCTGTTCTTTTATTTAACATATTTTTATTGAAGAGGTATAATGCTGTTGTTATTCAGTAGTTGCAATCGAGTGGCTACATTTCAAGATGCGAAAAAAGATTAATTTTATACAAATAAAAGTTTTTTTTATGGATTAGGAAAACGTGAATTTAATGAATGAATCACGTTTGAAAATCTTAATGTTTAGCGTTTTATATTACCTAACGCACTGAGCTAGTGCATTGATAATATGAATGTATGTTACAACAGCAAAATGTTAAAAGACAATGACGGAAAAAGTTAACAGAAATAAAAGTTTTCTTCTAATAAAAACATGATTAATTATTTAGGTAAGCCTTCCTAAGGATATAAAATGATTGAGCGTTGTGAAAAATGGGTATGAGCAAAAAATAAGTGTAATGAATCACAATATTAAAGTTCTTAATGATAACTTAGATAATCAAGATAATCATAAATGAACTAAAAATAATTGTTGCCGAGTAAACTATTTAAACATAATGCATCAATGAGACTTCTGTGTATTGGAGGTAAAGGGCACTATCTCCATTTTTTACGAAATTGAGGTTTTAACAGTTTCCTATTCATTTTTCCCCCCTTAGGTACAAGGCACTATATGTCCTGAAACTAAAACTCACGGATTTAGCCAGTTGGAAAAGGCACTATGAACCAACATGCTGGGGAAGTAAAATAAGTAAAAAAAATCATTTAAATAGCTCTCCCGAAAAAATTTAAATTTGGCACATAGTGCCCTTTACCTCCGATAAACAGATATAGATCTTTAAGTTTCCAAAATGTGAAGACATTTAAACATAGAAAAAATATATTACACAGAGACTTTTTCGTAAAATTGAAAATTGTTCATGATACTATATTTGACAAGCCAACTTGGACTGCGTGCTTTGCTCTAAATAAAGGACTAGACTGACAGAATGGCTGGGTGTAAAATCATTTCAGCGAAAGTATGGATTTTAAGTAAACAAAATTCTGCTTTTGTGGCCAACGGTAATTGGGCAAGGTTCTTTAGCTTGTAGCAGCGAAAGGCGCCGACTATCTCTTCTCCCTAAATATAAGAAGTGTATGGTGATGGATAACGATGCCAGCGTATAACCTAATGGGCTAGCGTGCGCCCTATCTACCAACCCTACACAATCTCACTAACATTAATTGTTCTTCCCTTCCAAGAGTTGACCTAAACACGAAAGGCTTTCCAAGAGCCATTTCCGTCTAATCGTGGGTACTTGCAGTGTTTGAACTATGAAAGTGGAAAAGAAGATTGAAGTTTTAATAGTAGATTCCGTAGGCGAGGTGTCACACACGGTAAATGTGTGTAACCTGTTAAGAGTTAACTGACCCTATCTCAAAGGTTATCGCCGACTCTTTCATGCCATCGTTTATAAAACTATGATTCAGAGTTTACCCGACCTTGACGATGGCATGTACAAAGAAAGAAACAAGGCCGAGATTTAAACGTGCAACCTTTCGATCTTTAAAAGTTTATTTGTCTCAGCAGAGCATAGTAATTTAAAATAAAAAATCACAGGGAAGTACTTGCCCCAAGTACTTTTTAGGGTTTTTTAGATGTGTAAGCATACCCATTATGTAATTATGATTTCTGGTCTTCGATCTCAAGAGTCCGGGTTCGATTCCCCGGGGGGTCACAATGTTTTTTATCAGTAATAAACCAATAAGGAATGCAAACTTTAAAAAAGCAAATATATATTTGTGTTCTACTCTTCAGCGGCTTTCATTTGATACCCCTACTCAAAAATTAAAAAAAATGTAAATTTTTGAGTTTACCACATTTTTTTGAATTGCGCATGCGCAAATCTAATTATGGACTTCTGTATATTTTTCCTCTGGTTGGGTCAAAAAGTTGCACCAGGGTTCCAAATTTCAGCACTTTCGCTTGAACGGTTCGGGCCCTATGAACCAAAGAGCGACGGACAGACGGACACATCACCCTCGGCATAAGGGTTTTGAGAAGTATCTACAAAACCCTAAAAAGGAAATAATAAGCTCACGAAGGCTTCCTCAATTTATTATTCTCGGAGAATGATAAATGAATAAAATTAGTGTTTTTGAATGTGTCAATGTGTTAATCTTAAATGGGTTAATTAAAGATCGAGTCGAAGAAGACGCCAATAACACCATAGATTTTCGTTTATCGTCACTCGTGACTCAGATCTAATTCGTCTCAGTTGCCAGAGAGCCGAATATTAAATTTATGGTGATGAGACTCGTTTGCGTCTTGTTCTGCCTGATTAATTATACTCTATGATACAGCCTAATGAATAGAAGAATGTCTCAATTCTAAGTTATTAATACAACTACATCCTTCCTTAGGTGTTAGATCAACTATCTCAAATAAACCCACTGACAAATAAAAATAAATGAAGTGTGACCGAGAGGTAAAACATATTTTTTAAAACCTACCCTAGAACCCAAATCTTAAACACTAATCACTATTATACCCAGATTTGATTCCTAGAAATGCAATACAAATTCTACATTGATGAACATATCAAACCTGATTCGTACGTCTGAATAGAACAGTAATTTTGGACGAATAAGATAAACAATACCTACTTGAATTTTAAAGTTTTGAAACATTTTTTTTTTAATCTAAAGCTAATTCATTTTGAGACATTTTTAAAGGTTAAGAAGTAAAAAACAAAACCACTTCTTGGATTTACTAATTGTAATGTTCGTAAATAAAATAAAAAAATCCTATTTGTCAACAGTACTTTCATTGAACATCCTTTGATGATGTCAAAGGAATTTTGATCAATTAACTGTTTTAATTACTTTGATAATAATCAATTATATTATTTTAAGAATTTATAAAATATACAATTTTATTTTTCTACATATTATTGAACAGATAATTTAAATATTCCACATTTTATTATTTAAATATTTACCGGGGAATATAATAATAGATGAGTATTGAGAACAATGAAACATCTAAACCATTTACCAGCTCAGGCACCAAGGGAGGTGAGAGAATTGTGTCAGTCGTTAGTTGCATGTCAGGTAATCCGTTGAAATCAAATAACCGGGGTATCAGTGAAAAAAAAATAAAACTAAAATATAACAGTTTGGGTGTGAAAGAAAAGTTTAAAATTAACTATTATCTTTTTTTCAGAAGGTTAGGGCTTCTTAAAGATCAGGGTCACAGGCTTGTCACTCTGACTAAAACCAATTAAAACTCACATGTTCACCCCAGGAATATTTAAAAAGACAACAGTAGTCCATTAACAGGTTTAAACTGAATTATTTAATAAATATTAGTAATTTGTACAGAAATGTATATAATTTTACAAACATTTAGTAAATTAAGAAAGTGGTGAAATCGTAAGATATTTGAAAAAATATGTTAACAGAATTTTTCTGAATTTTTAACTTTGGTAAATTCATATTGTACGTGCTAGGTCGAAATTTAGAGCTACCTTCTTTAAAGACTCTTTAGGAAATTTCTCTTACTCGTTCAGTACGAATTAACCATCACTTTATCTCTAGTTGACTTTTTGTTTGCAAGATGACTCAAAAAATTGTGCATCAACGGATTCGTTCTTTTTCTTTCTAGTTTTTTCCAATCTTCTTGTTTACTCAAAAAAAAAACCCGGGTGCATACGATCCGGCAGACTTCTCCGACTTTAGACTGGACAGTCCGTCTAAAATCCGGACAATTGAGGAATTATATACCGGCCACCTAAACAGTCAAAACTGTCAGGCAGACCAAAGTACACTCATTCTCAACCAACCGGCCCTTTCAGACGGACTGGTCAATCTAAACTCTAAACTGTCAGGCAGACCAAAGTACACTCATTCTCAGGCAACCGGCCCTTTCAGATGGACTGGTCAATCTACAATCTAAACTGTCAGGCAGACCAAAGTACACTCATTCTCAGGCAACCGGCCCTTTCAGACGGACTGGTCAATATAAACTTACAGGCCTGCTGAATCGTCCATCCTGCTAAAGAGCAGCCATAAAATAAATATTACAATTTCTTCATATTTCATAATGAATTTCATGCCTGGGTATTAAAAATTTATCTTTTTGTTAACATTTCTTTCGAAATAGAAACTGCTGTGATTTATAGAAATAAGTTACAAAACTGAGTGTAAAATTGTTTTAAACCTTTCAGAAAGCATTTTTTTTTTTAATAATTAGCGCACATACACAAATTATTGATTTAATATTCAAACCATCTAAATAATAAAAAAGTCCAAACTTTGAAATTCATTTTTTTACGATAGTGGTTCGAATAATTAGCCACCACAGCGCAAGCTGATTTGAGCATATGAATTTTTATGTAGGATACAAATAGGAAATAGTAATACTGTATTAACACTTAGTAAATGGTTACTTATTTGTTAATTTATGTAATTCGTATAATGTTTTCGGACAGAAAAACTGACCAACTGACTGACACGAGACCAAAATTTATATAAAACGGATAATTATCTAAAACGGATTTCTGCCAGAATTTAAAAATTGGAGACAAAAAATAAATATTTCAGATTGATCAGATTGACCTTAAGCTAGGAGGCAATATGACACTGTTTATATTAAGTTCAAAATGTTATTATTAATCCAAATATACTATTTTTGTAATAAAATCTAAAAATTATGATCAGCTCAATAGCTTCTATGCAACAAATAATCAGTAATATTGAGAAAAATGCTTAATTGAAGTTACTCGACAATAATTCCAATGTGGTTTTTAATTGAGGTATAAACTTGGCCTCTAAAGCTAAAACAAGAGTTAGAAGAAACAAAATTAATTTAAAAAAAGTATAAGCATAATATAAATATATTTGCTTTTTATATAAGAAGAATCGCAGTAACATATTTATTAAAAACAATCTAAAAAAAAAATTGATGTAGCGCTGCTCAAAAGGACGAAGGATAAGAGGCTAATAGGTTAGGATACAAATTAGGTATAAAAGTAGTTAAGAGAATCAGCTGATTATTTAAATAGATGATCATTTTTATTTATCGTAAGCTAGGGTGGTGACCATTGAACAATGTTATGTGCATATATGAATGTAATAATTAAAAAATTTAGGAATAACATTCTTGAACAAGCCAAAAATAGATTCACATCAGATTTATAAAAAATAAAAATGGTAAACTCGTGGCTCCTACACATGACCCACTTATTCCCATTGGGGGCAAATGTTATTCGACTTTATTCTAAAACCTAGATATTATTTCTTTAGTAAGGCCTGGTAGAATTCCAGGTTTATGATTTTGCGAAAATATATTTTATCTACGATTGATACGAAATATAAACATTTTATCTCTGTTTAGATGCGTAGAAAGTGATTTAACCTGGATCAATAACTGGTTGTAATCCAAAAAACTTATTCTATCTTTACAATAAAGATTGCTGTTGAAGTATATTCTATAGTGTTGTAAATTCTGTTCTTCTTAGCTATGCCTTAAGTATACACAACACAGTTATTCCTTAATATTACATATTACCTATGTAATATTATATATGTATTAAAGTTGATGTCTGTCATTTGACAGGGGACAACGTTGATTTTTAGTAATATTTGATTAGCTAACCTGTCAAGTGTGAAAATAACATCGACTTGATTTTCGGTCTACTAACTAATTCTGTACTCAGGATCATGAAAATCACATTGTCCACCATAATTGGTGAGATATGGCCGCTCTCCACCGGTTTCTTTTTTTCAAACGCCCACTGCCAAGCTATGTCCCGCAGACGAACTTAGCCGACCACATATTCTTAAAAGGCGCTAAAAGATTGACTTGTACACAAAATTCTAGCTTGATGTTAGTCAGACACTTTTTTGCACGCCATCTCCTGGACTATAAGTGTGAACGAATTTAAAGACGAGAATTTGGTAAGAGTAATACTAATAAAACAAGTTTCTAATTGTTTTGATCGGACTTAAACTGCTAAAAATTACGTACAACACTCAATGTAATTGCAGCAATCAAAACACAAAATTCGAAGCACTTTTAAATCCAAAGTTATTCTTTGCACTAATACGAGTAATTTATGTAAATATGTTAGTCTTTGGAGTATCTACAGTTTTCTCAGGGCCAGAATTAAATATAATTTGATTATTTTCTGGGAAAAACGTAGTATTACGATATTTTTATATAGAAGATCAAGATATACTTACTTATAAAATCAAGTGTTCCAAAAAGAATGAAATATCCACATTACCTAATTAATATAATTTTAAAGGCAATATCAAAAAGAAAAACCAAGAATCAAATCATACTTTCTTCCGTCCTACTTATTTACACATCACTGAACAACAGAAAGGTCGCCAACTAATTTCACTAGAACAACATGATAAAATATTGCGCTAAAATCAAAATCTAATTACGAATTTATAAGAATGTCCATTAAACCTATATTGATGAAAATTCTACCAATATCAGAGAAATTAAATAATGTTCAACGCTATGAATAGAATACAACTCTAAAATGATTAATTCAAGACTAGAATATGAAACGGAAAAACGAAAACAAGAGAAAAAAAAACATCATGTAGAAAGAACTGGTCTGGGTTTCTTTAAGTAAGGTCAAAGATTTTTCTTTTTTTTTTTAAATAAAATTTACACTTACTTCCATTTTTTTTTGTGATTAAGAAGACTTTATAGGTTTTCAAGTCATTAGTATTAAACCCAGTATCAGTTACTCAATGACATCTCCAAATGACCCATTCAATCCTATCCTAGAGGATAACAGAGAAATCAAATAATAAAAATCAAAGTAAATAATTGGAATGACACGTTCTAAATGACATTTAAGATGAATTGACCCAGGAAATATATGACGAATTCAATAACAAATCAAGGTAAATTTTAATCATCTGGACAGGATTGTGTTTATAAATAATTACAAATTAATATAATATCTATCATTAACAGGGCTGTAATAAGGCTCAGTATCTTGTAATAATAATCTTACTAACTTTACAAATTTCAAATTTGTTTATAATTTACCCACATAATTATAGAGGTGTGGTGTAAATATATGGGTTTGGACAAATATATTTTCAAGAATATCTTTCCTTATTTTTTGTTCCAAGAAAATAAAGCACAAATATGGAGAATGGACTCACTATAAAAATATGTCAATGGAAGAGGAAATTTCAATATGAGAACTATTTGACACAATAAACATCAGTGGCTATAAGAACATTTTTAAGAGTTTGAGAGAATATTTGAGTTTTTTTTTATCCAAATCTTCGAAACTGGTTCTCAGAAGTTTGTGAAAGCGAGAGGAACACACTTTTGAACTTATCAAAATTACATTTTGAAGTATGCATGACTGGTGAAAATTAATACAAAATTTCATTGGAATCTTTTCTGTAGAATATAGGCCCTATGCCTCTACCAGAAAGATCAAAGGCAGAATTTAAAAAAAAATAATTTTCGCATCAGGGGCGCTTAAAACATTTAAATCCAATGGCATGTGAAACATTGAATTTTAGCTCTATCATTTATATAAACAAGTTTATTTATATAAATCAGTTTATGTAAATACGAGAAAGTAAATAGGAGGAAATTATAATGAACTTGACGCTAGAGAATGGTAAAAATGTATTTTTAAAACTCTTTTTTTTAGTTATACTGGATTCGACTATTAATAAGCAGAGAAAAAATAATTAGAGGAAAAATAATAGAGAAAAAATAATTATACTATTGTTTTATACAGATAATAGTTTTCAGGTCAAAGGTTATATTCACACAGTTGCTCAACGAAAGAGCAAATTAAAAACATATTTAAGGATTTAGCTCATTGTGAATTGACGTAAATGGCCTGTCCACTCATAGAACACATTTATTTTTAAGAGGGGTTCTATAAAAAATACATTGATCACCCATTTAAATTACAAACTCTTAAAAATGTTTTTGTTTAATATCCGATGCCAAGAGCACTGTTCACTGACTTACTTGATTTATGACGAGATAAATAGGTATTATTGTATTCATTGGGAATGCTAAATATTTGAGGCGTACTTAAGGTACAGGGAAATAATGATTTGATACTAGAAAATTCATACGTCTCCCAGGAAAATTAAAATTAAATATTGTTCAACGTTGTGAATAATTTCAGGGTGGTATATTTTATAGCATACTTTTAGTATCGTTTTTTATGATAGTTGTAGCATTTTCTTTAAAACTTTAAAATTATTTTGAGATTAATGAATAAAAACTACGCATTTTTAAAGGCGCTTTAATAGAACATCATTCTATAGTAATTACATAGATTGTGAGGCTCTATAAATTTATATATATAAGAGATGAGGGTCCCCTGTTCAAAAAACTAGTTTATTTGAAAATTTATAATTGTCAACTGTGCAGAAGAATAGAGTTAGAACCGATTTAAATTAAATTAGTAATTTTATTCCGTAGGATAAAACCCCAAGGAGATATCGAAGGCTTTAACATTAAGGAAAATCATGAAAATTATTTTTTAAAAAAACAAAAAAAACGATTCTGACAATTTATACTTGAAAAATGAATAAATATTCCCAATTTTAATACCAAATTAAACAATATTGTTGCTGTCCTACTAAAAATGTGATATGAAAGATTTTTTATGATCATGTATTTCCATTACAAGATTTCTTTGTAATAGAGTTTAAAATTTTCTTCTTCAAACTGAGGAATATGGTCAGATAATATAAATATGGACATGAGCAAATAAAAAATAGGTATAGGTTATTCTTTTTTAAACTAATATGGTAATAGATTCGCCTGATTTCTTTAAAAAAAATAATAATAAAATAATATTGCTTGATCTCTAGGACAAGAGGAAATATATTTTTCTTTATTTATCAAAAATTACCCTCCTTTGTCCAAAATTAAAATGTACAGATGGAGTAAACTTCCTTTTATCTTAAATTAGTAGAATCCTTTGGACAAACTTTTTTTTGCATTATGGAACACTTAAAAAAATAAAACAAAATTTACCGTAACAATGATTTTCACCGTGAACACAAATTTCATTTGTATAAGAATTAAAACTTAAAAACTCACTATGAACAAAACTTCACAATGAACACGATTTTCACTATAAGAACATGAATATCACTATACTCACGAGGTTTTGATAGTAAGCATTAATACAAATTATGTTCTTACTTATTATTGACAAACACGAACTTTAAGTAATTTTGTTTCACAAATATTTTTAATTTGATCAATAAATGAAAAAAAAAACTTTTAAAAGAAAAGATTAGGATTTTTATTAAAGGAAAAAATCATGGCTTTGGATACTAACTATGTAGTGAAAACTGAAGCTAGGAATAGTATTAGGATAACTTTTCGAGTTCTGCCTGCCACATAAAATATAGGTACTGGCTTTTTTTGAGCCCTCCTCCTTTGATTCATAAAAAATAAGTAAATCAAAAATCAAAAATGCGTATAATTTATTTAGTATAAGCAATATAAAAAAAATCTTTTTTTTTTTAAATATAAAAATGTGCCGTAATATATCGATGATCTTTTTTTAACTACAAACCAAATTAAAATAGTAGCATATGGATTCAATGGAAATTTTATTTGGGTGCATAAGCGTTTTATAGTTATCTTAGCAAGCTTTACGTGAAATTATATATTCAAAACCATACGATTTAAAAACGTATGCGAGACATATTTTATTACTAATTTGGATTAAAAATGAAGTAGCATTATAATTCTTTAAGAAATTACAAAAATGTGCTCAATTTCATGCTTGGAAGATGTTTTGAAAATCATATGATTCAAAAGTACACTATTCGACATTACCCCACCGAAAGACTGTAACAGTTTTAAGATACCATATACTCTGTAAACGGTATTAATTTGATTTTTAAAGTTTGTATACGACAACCAGGAAAACAAAATTACGACCATTTTATTATATACCTCCAATCAACACACGAAGCAATTTCAATCAGGCAAATATTTAGGCACAAAAAGATACAATAATCATGCTGAATTAACACATAAAAAGGAGGTGCATGTACTTATGCTTTTATATGCGCAAAATCTATGGCAGAAAGACCAGCAAAAAATGTATACGAAATTTTCGATTCTGACAAAGCAACATTGTACGAAATCCTAGCATAGTTTTACTGTCCAAATAACTAGTGTAGGCACAAATAGCGGTTGGAAACTGTTTTATTACAATTTTGGCAAGGATGATAAAACTACCCTCTTACTTAAACAAAGTCTGTATTAAAGCTTTTACTAATAAATTTAGCAGATCAAACAGAACCAAACTGCACCCCAGCAGAGATGAATTTACATATTTTAGGTGTGTTGACGCTGTTCATTCAGGCAAATTATAATGTAGTTTGGACATCAGACCAGATCACAGAGTAAGAAGAAGTCTTCCAGCATACCAACAACTTGACAACACTTGACTTAGATGAAATGTCACCAATTTTCCAACTTTTCTTTATTTGTTTCAGGTTTTTAAGCTGATATCCTCATGCATAGCCAGCTAATGTGTAAATATGGACCTATACATGATGAGTATGTGAGGTGTTAGGTTGGAGAGAGTTTAGGTAGAGGTTGTAGTTTGTCGGGAGGTAGGAAAGGGCCGGCCGGGATGGAACACTCCGGCCCGTGCCCGGAATCCTCAGGACCGGCACGGTCCACAGATTCCGAGTCCACACCAGCTGCGGACCCTCAAGGATAATAAGGGTAGGTTTCTCATAGTGTAGGTTATAAGGGTAGTACGCGAGTGGGCCAACGAAGGGGAGAGTGGGTGGGAGCCGGCCCGCCAGTGAACGGGAGGGGGTATTGATTCAGAGGGAGAGAGGTCGGAGGGCAGCGCTACCACGCGGTCACCTCGCTATCCGGCGCTACATCTACCTCGGGTTCTGGTCGGAGGGGGTGTCTGTCTCCGAAGGACGGGGGCATTGGTCCTGCCTCGGCCTGAGGACAGGAGTCAGCCCCCATTTCTCGACGAACTCTAAGCGGGAAATGGTAGGACGTGGGCGGGGAGGCCGGCGGCGGTACGGCCTGGCGGCATCGCCCCCTACCCGACGAGCGAGCTAACCTGGAGCCCCCGCGGCGGTAGCCGAACCAGCCCAAACCTCGTACTGCTCCCTCCCGCCCCCGGACCCATACTCCTCTCCCTTCTACTCCCTCCCCAGAACCCCCCGCCTACACCTGCGCACTGCTTGCAACACAAGCTCTCTCCCCGCCACACCATACCGTCACACAATACTAACACACATTTTAAATTATTACATTCCAAATAGAACATAAATTAAATCGGTCTAACAAATATTACATAGGTAGGCCGAGTACATCGAGCTGACACCTACTTATCCGAAAGGGATGTCCAAATCCCGTATCGGAAACACCAAGTGCTCAAGGAAGGGAGATGCCTTCCGCATTAGTGTAGAAGGTTACAATTTTACAGGTTATACTATCTGGCCTATTTCTATCTCTGAACTGCCCGTCACTAAACCTTGCACCAACAGGCCCAAGACGCACAGATTTGTTTACAGCGTAACCGCAGTATATAGTTGCAGTGCAGTATATAGTTTGTTCAGTAAGTATCAGGACTAGTACTTTTTCCTGCCAATGGGAAGAGGTGGAGGATAGTCTCCTCTATGGACAGTATCGGTAGTGAGGAATGCCATGTAAGCTAGGAGATTATCTTAGCTGCTTCCGACTCTTTAGTTTAGAGTGAGTAGATTGAGCCCGAAGTGAAAGTGTGTTTAGCACTCGATCCATCGAACTACCGAGCAGCGTTGTGCCATCACATTTATCCTTAAATTGAAAATGGAAACTATTGATATGTTCCGAGAGGCTTACGTGTTATAATCCAAAAACGCAAGCTTTTTAGAGCCACGAAGAAATCCAAGATGACCGACTCCTAGAGCCCACAAGAGATAATCAAACGTGAATATAGAATATGTATATACTCATTGTCTTCTTTAACGCAAAAAAGTGTCCACAAGGAGTTTACTGCAGCTGCACAAACAGCGAGCGGTAAACTTTATGTAGAAGAGCTCAACATTAAGGATGGTCGTTTAGGGTCCATCGCATCTGAAGAGAAATCGCTGATATCTGCATATTCTATCACGATAACGCACCTAGTCACATATAGCTAATTGTGATGGAGACACTATCCAAACACAAAGTGGCAACGTTTCGTGGCCCCAACACTACTAACAGTCCATATTTAGCTCCTATCAACTTCTTTTTGTTCCTTCGGATCAAAAATGCACCTGAAAGAACATCATGAGGCGGTCCAACAGCTTTGACGGGGTACCTGAAGGGCCTGGCGGTTGCCGACATTTAGGGGGTGTATAAACAAAAGTGCTGGCAGCGATATATTGATGAAGTAGAAGGAAGGTTATATTTTGAAGAATATTTACTTACTTTAAATATGTCTTTAATACTTATTGAACAAACTAGGTAAATGGATCAGTCTCAGGAGAGAAGGAAGGGAAATTACTTATGTATCTCAGTCAAACCTATGATAACGACGATTAGTCAATTAGTAAACTGTTCTAACTTATTTCAAAGGCTTTCAAATCGATGGGCTTTACTTCTACTTAAATCGATAAACAAATAATCGAATACTTTTTTTTCCTTAATCAAAATTGAACTATTTTTATTTTTATTTATTTTTTTTAATGTTATAAGAGTTAACATAGTTTCCAATACATTTGACTGTTTAAATGTACAAAAAAAGACATGCACACAGATTATGAATACAAGAAAGTTTTAACTTTAAATTCATTCATGAGTAGAGACGGGTTGGAAATATTAATAGACATATGTCTAGGCTCTAGTGAAATAATTATTTTTAGAAACAATTATAAAGGTTTGTCACACAACCTGACACTTATTAATGGTAATGTTTGACACCCACATTGCACACCTGTAGTATTCACAATAATGTTGACCTGCTTTTATATTTCAATTACCGAAATAACGCTTTCAGTTCTGTGCTGGTTCAGAAATGCGATTGGACAAACATCAAATTTATTTTTTGGTTTAATTTCATTATTATTGAACATTTCATCATAACAATACAAATAAAATCCTACACGGCGGGGAATCAAATCCCGATTTAAATATTTTCTTATTTGCATATTAACTATTTTCTCAGAAAGTAGATTGGTCCCAGGAAAGTGAAATACACGGTTATATTGGTATTTAAATGTTAATACCTACAGTTTAAAATGTTTAATAAAATTTAATAGAATCAAAGATAGAGGTAAATAATTTCACATTTGGGTATGGGTAGGATATTTCCTAACTTGTAAATCAAATTTAATCGGAATCTTATTAGAAGTTAAGGCCCTACGCGTCTGCAAAGATAATTTTTTTAAAAACCATAGCAGAAGATCTAAAAACTGGCCAAATTATAAAAAAATAAAAATTATTCTTCAATGATCAAGATCATAAACTATTCCGTAACCTTCCGCTAAAGCTCTGAAGTAAAAAGTTATTCTTTTACCCAAACCACAATATCAATATTTTTATTGTAGACCGGCATTTCCGATATATAGGAACTCATAAATCCTTAATTAACAGCAAGATTGTTCAGTGTCTTCTTAAATGTATGCACGAGAAAGAAATGTCATATTGGCTGACAGTACCAAACTATAGGCTTATTCAAGAATATGTACAATTATATTTTAATATAATAATTGTACTTTATTATTATCAATAAATTTGCTGGATTGCCGTGCGTCGCTCCAGAGAGTAATTGTTAAAAATTATTTTAATTCGATAAAACGCCTTTTACTAAGTGAGAACATCTAAAAACCACTGAGTCAGATAAAATTGAAATTATCTTTACTCTGTACTAACATTAAAGACAATCCTTTTTCCCTTTTCCAAGCTAACTTCCTAACTTTAGACGATCAATCGAGCACCTATATGGTAAGAAGAACCTATCTAAAAAAAAAATTAGTTCCAGAGAAACCATGAGTCGATGAGTCGATTGATTTTACTTTGATGTATAGATAAAAACCGAAAAAAGGATATTTTTATTTAATATAATATATTAATNTGAGGCACACTCAATTGTTGACCCTGTAGTAAGATAAAGTTAAACTTAAAGATTGTCATCTATTCTGTAACTGATAAATAAGTGTAAAGGGGGCTACACGTCTTCAGTTTATCTGTGCAGTTATCTGTCTTAAATAACTGCGAGAAAATCCGTACGTTTATCTGAACTGAAGGTGTGTAGGATACCGTCCGATTTATCTTCAGTTTTGTCTTCACTTGGCTCTATGTGTTTTCTAATAAAATGTACAAAATCGTTGGAAAAAAGGGTTCGGATGCGCAGACTTTTCATCTGCGTGAAAACCTTTCCAAACTGCGCAGTTCACTCAATTTATCGCTCAGACACGACGAGACACGAGATAAACTTCGCAGATAATCGTAAGGTATGTAGCCCCCTTAAAGATCGGACAAAAAAAACGCACTTATCCTCGTGAAATTAACCTTAACAAAACATTTGAGAACAAAACTATCCTTATTACAAAGAAATATTGAAGAAAAAAAAATCTATCATCTGATAAATAAAGAGTAAAACTTAACATAACATCCATTTATTAACATTACTTTCTCATATTTGGTGGTAAAACTGAAGAAAAGGAGGCGGTTTATAGAAAAAAATATAAAAGAATTAAAGATGGCGGAGCCTCACTCTATCGTATTTTTTGGCAAAGGGATATAAACTCCTATGAACAAATCATACATACATAATTTCTCAAATGTTTAAATCATAAAATGTACTTTTTGCCAAATAATCTCTGGATATAATCTCTCAAGTGTATAAATAAAGGAAAGTTGTGCCACCAAGCGAATCTCGACCGTATCATCTCCTTCAGTTCAGCCTATTTGGTTTATACATAAGGAATTGAGATCAGAATAGAATTATAACAACTATAATTTCTCCAAAAGAAGACAAGACTATACTAGATCGAGAGAACGAAAATAACCTTCTCCTCATAAATATAACCTTCTTATTTATTTATATAGTTTGTTTTGATTTCCTAGATTGATTTTCAACATGCAACCTATTGCTAACCTTACCAGAACAAATAAAACTATTTAATGAAAATAAAAGCCCATCAAATTATTGTATCTCAATGAGAGAAGTAATCACAAGAATCTACTATTTATTGAGATAGCTAACATTATCTTTTCACAAAAAAGAAATGTTTTAAGCTCTGAATAATACATCATTCTTTTTATGAGATTACAAATTAGTCTAGGACAACTAAAAGGCTAGCTCAACTGCCTAATATTAAGTAACTTATTTATTGGTTACAACAAAGTAAAAATGGTTAATGGACACTTATCGACATGTGTGGAAAAACAAAAAATGCATAAATGTAAAAAGAACAGACCTACGATTAAAGTACTATGTACAAGAACTAGATTACTATCATTAGTAAATAAAAAATTAAATAAGTCTCTGGGGGAGCTAGAGATCAGATTTGATAAATTATAATTGCTCTCGAACAAATATGATGAAGTACAAGACTGTATTGATGACATAACTGAGAAAAGCACTACCGTGACAAACGTCACATGCTATTTATTAGGTTTTTTCCAACCCCCCTATTTGTACCAACCTTTGTATCTTCCCGTGGACTGTTCGCGAATCGTTTAGGACAGGTTTTATACGCATGCACTAACATTGTACTGAAATAAAAATCATGTCAGGTTGGAACGGGTTTAGGACTACAATTAGCACTGTATTAAAAACATCCAAGGAAACCTAACAGTTGCGGAACCTTCCTGTTGATATTTGTGAAGATTTACACAACTGCGCATGTCATACAAACCAGTACATGTTATTGTCAGAGGATCGTTGGGACCAAACAGTGAACGGTTTGCAACAAATCCCTGCCCGGGTTGGAACAGCTTCGTGGACGGTACGAAACACTGTCACAAGTAGGCTTGAAATGGCTTTTATCAAAGCCATTATACAGGCATGCGCAATGGCGCATGCCCCTGACGATCCCGTGGACAGTACAATGCTTGGTTGGAACAAACCTAATACATATAAAGTTTATTCTAACCAAACAGTGTACCCGCGTTCGCGGGATCGTCATGGGCATGCGTTATGGATAAAAGCTGTTCCAACCAGACTCGTGAGAGTCTTTCGTACCGTCCTCCAATCTGTTCAAAGCCGAGCAGGGATCGTTTGCGAACCGTTTAGGACGCAAGGACCGTTTATACACCGTTAGGACCGTTCATACGCAAGCGCTAATATACGTTGTAATTGTATTATCATGTCAGTTATGTTGGAACGGGTTTAGGACTAGAATTCGCACCGTCTTAAAAACAACAACCAAACAGGAAGGTTCAAGGAAACCTAACAGTTAGGAAACCTTCCTGTTGACATGTGTGAAGATTGACATAACTGCGCATGTCATACAAACCAGTACTTGGCATTGTCAGAGTATCGTTTGGATGGTAGAGTAAACGGTTCGCATATGATCCCTATGCGGATTGGAAAAGTTGGTCAATCGTCAAACATGTCAACAGGAAGGTTCCCTAACCTCCTTAGGTTTCTTTGAATGTTTTTAATTAGGTACAAATTAAAAACCTAACCCGTTCCAACCTGATATGATTTTATTGTAGTAAATGTTAGCGCATGCGTATTAAACAAGGCCTATACGTTTCCCGAAGGATCCGCGGGACAATACAAACTTATAGTTTGTTCTGGGTTTCGCAGTTAAAATTTTATAGTTTCAGAAAAGAAGCCAAGAAATTTTTTTTAATTCTCTTCAAAAACACTAAGAAGTAAGGTAGAAGAGTTATAGTTAATAGTTTACATGAACTATATAAAAGTTACATCGTGAGTGAAAATAAAGTAAGTAAAACATTTTTTGGCTTTAGTTATTTGCTGCCTAAACAGGGAGTTTAGGAATGTAATTGAAGATGATAATCTATATTGAAATAGAAAAGATAATAGACACGTTAAAATTATCGCTAACAAACCAAAAGAGAAACTGCTATCTCAGCTAATGTTACTAGTACACTATACCAAAAAGAAGAACAATTTGTGCATTTTTTATAATAGTTTTTAAATGTACACTGCTCTAAGAGGACAGTAGAAGTCATTTTAAAATTTATTTTTACGATTATTATAGTATGAAAGAGGAGTACGAGATCCTTAGATAAGAGTTAAATCACTACAGAAAAATAAGTTGTAGACATTTCAAGAAGCTGTTGATATACAGCAACAACAATCAACAATTGACCTATGTAAATAAGAGACACTGTCAAAGAGAAAATACATTTATTATAAAAAGTTACAATAATAAGACAGTCAAATCTCAAAAAAATCAAAAAGTACAACTAAATTTTGTGTCACTCCGGATTTTTCCGATGAGTTGAAAAGGAACACGGATCTAGCAAGTGCACGTTTTCTAAAGCTGGGTGTGAATTTCGCTCTAAAATCTGGCAAATACGAGTATGCACAGTATGATTAGCAACAAAACTAGAGGTATAAAACAGATCGGTGCAGAGCAAGAAAGCTTAGGCGTGGGTGAACCGTGTGAAATCAATTTTGTTTCTAATAACTGAAGTCCATATTAGTTTAACATCAGCCTAAACATTAATGAAAACTGGGTAAATATAGAACTAGACACGAGTGCAGTCTAAAAATATAAATTTCACTTCTCTGCATACTAGTCTGTAATTATGAAGTATCTGAATGAATGCTAGAGCTAACGATTGCCTAGACTAAGATATAATTAAACCTAGTTAAAATAGGCGAGGTGTTCAGTTATTAATAGGTAATTGGAGACTCATCTAAAAAATAAAAATAATATTTTACCTCCACATTGATCAGAATTACATATTACAAACTGATTGATATTGTATCGTATGAAATGAAAAAAAAGGAGTCGGTATAGTTTTAAATTTATAACTCCTCCTTTCCTCCGCCATATAGCTTCTAAATTATTTTTGACAAATCTGTCAGCTTGCCTTTTGTGTTGGATTCCGATATTTTTTTAGAAAATGTGGAAATTCGTAAGACATAAATTGTTGTTTGTTGTCAGAAACTACTATCGTTGGTAGGTTAAAGATAGTGAATAGAAGTCTAAGTTTATTAATGCACAGTAATTTAAGTTTTAATTCCATCTAACTTATTTTTATAAGCTAAGATTTATCACTACATTTTACTTGTTAATTATTAGGTAAGATGAATGACGTATTTTTAAAATCACATTTTAATTCAATCTCTGCTCTGTAAAAAAAAAAAAAAATCGGTCCGAGACAACTCAGACAAAACTTTCACACATAGTTGATAATTGACTTATTAGACCAGTGTTTTCCATTTATTAGTTTTAGTAGGTACATTTAATTACTATTGAACATTTTACTATACTAAAAATAACTTCTCCTCGGCGGGAAATCGAACTATGCCTTTCTCCGTCCACGTTTAAAGCTATTTTTTCAAGAACTAAATTCCTGGCTTTCTAGAGAGTAGAAATATTTATGGATTATGTATTTCCGATGACAATGCAAGTTAATGAAAAACACGTAAAAAGTTTATAACAGTACTAGTTTTTTGTTTATTTAAAATTTTTATTTATTTAAAAAAAAGTGATTGATGTGAAACTTTTCCAAGGCTGTTTAAAAAAATATATATCTATATTTTTTTGTACTATATGGTTCAATTCAATGTTTGTCAATGAACAAAAAACATCGCATCTTAATATGCGCTACATTTAAGAACAATCAATCCCTGTGTAAAAATACATTGATTTCGTAAAGCCAATTTTGCGGTCATTACATTGAATGTTCACCGCGCCCCAACATACACACAATCAGACAGGAAAAAAGTTAAGAGTAGTTATGGTTTTCATAACGTATGAAATAAAAATATATCTAAAATTTTGTAATTCTGATCAATGTACGGACAAAACTTTAATTTTTTTTATTTAGGTAGAATGTCTTCAATTACCTATTAATAGCTTAAATGAAATGGGTGCCTATTTTTAAAAGATTTAATTCAGGCAGTCGTTGGGACTAGTAGTATTCATTCAGACAACAGATGTTTAATAATAACAGACCTAGTATTCAAAGAAGTGCAACGTGTATTTTTGAAAAACAGAAGTATATTCCATGTTTAGTTTATATCAGTGGGTATGGTTAGTTTTTCTTAGTTATAAACACATCCATTCTGCTGACGTTTCAATTACATTTGTACAATCAATATTTGTATGGGAATATTACGATTTAAATTAGTTCTCTTTCAGCCATTGGATGAATCTTAGAATTATTTTCATCCTGAGCAATTCAATGATGTCGATAATAAAACACAAAATTATAATAATAATAATAATAATAATAATAAAGAAACAGAAATTTATAAAATTTATGATTTTATAGAAATTAGACTATATATATGTATATTTTTTTAAATAACAAAATTGTTTGTAAGTCCGTAATCATTAAGCTTTTTAAATTAAATCTTTATAATTAGTCGAATTAAATCTGTTACCAAGTATTTATGGTTAATTGATTATTAGGTGATTACGGTAACTCTCGACTTATATTTTGAAGTCAGAATGGTATTATCATGCATTGCAAATGTCTAACATCATTAAATGCGATCAGCATCTATAATATTCGTAATTTTGATAACATTTTATGAATCAGACTACCAACTTTACTTATTTACGTTTTTCAGTAGTTAGCGGCAATGATAAAGATGGCAACGAATATTATGTTAAGTTTTAGAATGATTAAAAAAATTGGACGAATTTGTTAAACTTCTTCATGATTAAAATAACTCAAGACAACCTATCAATATAGTTGCCAAAAAATAATATTGCCAAAAAACCTATCAATATAGTTAATATACAATTGATAGTTAGTCATTAATTCACAGATAATGATAAAGTATATTGGTCATAACAATACTGTACTGAAATATATACTATTGTAAATTAATAGTCCAAAGCTGAACTTAATATTTTTCATTGACAAAACAGAGCCTTTAAACTGAAATTGAGTATTATGAGTGCAAAAGAAAACGAAGATTTAATTAAGGCAGTATAGATGGAACAGATTTGAGAATCTCGCTCAATAACTATAAACATATAGGGCATAGGGATGAATATAAACATTAAGGTGCTTACTTTTTTGGGCCTGCCAGCCTAGTCAAGAGGATTAGATGTGGTATAGTGGATAGAGGATAGAGAGTACATTGATATGCACTCAAGTTTGAGCTATTACTGCTCCGGATTATTTAAATATCCAGAAAACAATTGACATATATTAAAAAAAACCTATCAATAGGTACATCCACGTATGTGTGCACCAATATTTTGTTTGCTTAACTTTTTTTTTTCAATTGTTACTACTACAGTATAATATAATAATCATTATTGTAATAAAACATCTAAATATAATTAGTAATAAAAAATGCACACAATTTTATTTATTTTTTTTTATTTTTTTATTTTCCGGGCGGGCTTTTACACCCGAAGACTCAGGCCACTTAGGTGGGCCAATAAAACCAACCCGGGTTAGGGACCAAAATCTTAACACTTGTGTGAAGATGAGGTCGGTAACCATGACTCCCCTCCTGGTTGTATTTCAACCTGGAGTGTCATATCATCATGGTTTCCAGGCCGAAACCTGATTGCGCCACTCTTTCGAGGAGCTTCCCATTTATTTAAACAATGCTGGGTTAACATTGAGCGAGGGGTCCAGTCCGGGAATCGAACCCAGAACTGTGGCTAGAAGCGTTTACCCATCCATCTACTAACCCTGCTCGAGGCTGCTTAACTTGCGTTATCACACGGCAAGCGCGCTAGCCTCTGAGTCACCCAGGCCTCCCCTGATATAAAATAAACATTTATTTTGAATTCTAAATTATATACATTAATGTTAATGAAATTAAGGACACATCTAATAAATATATAAACCTAAAGATAAACTTCCCTAAAATATAAATACTTACACAACATAGTCTGTACTACGTAATTTTTAAGAACGCAGTCTGTACAACTAGTAGTAGGCTGTAGTGTAATACAGTGAAATAACTTCTCTTATTGAAAAAAGATAAGATATAAAAGAACTAATAAAGTTTCCTAATAAAATAAAATATTGAAAGAAAGGGACTCTTAAAAGAAACTTAACGTAAGACAACTAATGTACCCTTCTTCTCATGGGCGTAGATTCCTCTACTTTACTCTACTCCTACTTAACTTTATTATTATTTCTAACACAGATGTATATTTTATTTTAGATATATATTTATCAGATATATATTTTATTTTAGAATGAATACAATTTTTTTGAGCCCTAAGAAGAAGAATCTTATAAGAATCATCTTCATCCGATGATGACGATGATGATGAGTAGGAGTTAATATAGGACAAAACTATGTACAGACCAAAAAAATATATTTTGACTAATTAGTTTTTTTTTGTAGTTTTGAACCCTTTTGTATTTGTATTTGTATTTTTTTTTTCTTTTTGTGTAGTTGGAATTTTTTATATTGTGGTTCACATTTTAATAAGCAAAAATATAATTATAATTTTATCTCCTGAATAGCTATATTTCGCTCTCACGAGTAGGCTTCTTCAGGGTCATAATAATCAATCATAAACATTAAAAGATCTAATAATAATATTAAGAAATAACAAATAATAGATCCTGATTAGTCTACGATATACAATCTAGTTAAACCAAAATAAACGATTACTTAACAGTTAAATAAATTTATAGATTACGCATGCTTAAAAAAAACATAAGCCTTATAATCTTCCACCTACTTCTAATAAATACCGCTTAATACAGAATAAATAAACGGTAGCTTTGTTCTTTTAGTAATAATACTAATTATTAAAAGAAGAAGAGCATACATGGTTAGTAGTTTTTAAAGAAATTAAATAATTATTAATAGTATAGTAATTCGATTTTTTTTAAGAGGTAAATTAATAATTGGTATTTTATAATTTTATTGAAAAATAATACCAATTACTAACATTATGGCTTCTTTCAAATTATCCAATTATTACTTAACAAGGCATCGTTATTTCTTTCGTTATTCTTTCTTTTTTTTCTTCTTTTTTTTAGCCATAAATTCTGCAATTGGAATTCTATTTTCTTTATCAAAGTCCACCAAAATATGTCTACTAAAACCATGTACTTTTTGCCAAATATGTAATATAATAAATAATGAATAATTGACTAGAATGGATCTAATTTGCAACAATTAATAAGTTTTTTTATTTTTCGCTTACCCATCTTTATATTCTTATGTTAAGATGTTGCAAGACAGTGTCTGGATGTATTGCAAATTAAAAAACACTTACCTGTAACAGAAAAAACAAAAGAGTTAAAAATAAATACGCAATAATGGAAGAATCATGTGAAAAAAAACATGATTTTATAAAATATAATAAATATTAATAACTATAATGTACCTAGCACCTTGTAAATCAAGACTAATATAAAAGTTGTCATATTTGTGCAAAGCACTCTCTTTGGTACTTAAATTTATTATCTATCTAGGTAGTAGAAATTATTACATAAAATTACTAGGAAGTATCATACGGCTCCGATAGTGAATAATAGAACTTTACCTGTCTATGATGTTATATTAGGAGTATTAGTTATTAAAACAGAGGAATACAGACTAAATACAGGAATACAGGCCCCCATAGTGTGACATTTTGCGCAAACATAATGTTTGACGTGTATGACCTAAATTTGCCCGATATCAGGTTTGCGCAAAATGTTTGATTGTGCAAGGGGGCCTTAAGAGCAAATTTTAAGAAGGTAGGTATGAATAATAGACTTGATTATAAATAAATAAATATGTTTTTTTACCAATAGAAAAATAATTTTTGTTAAATTTATAGCAGGAAACCGACTACTAACCCGAAATCTCTATCTTCATAGTGCTACTGCGTCTTGTCTACGTATGCATGCTTGGATAGCAGATATTGTTGAGAATATGGAGAAGTGGTGATATTTGATTAAGAAAATAGAAAGACACCAAATACATATTATAATTTAATAATTATTATTTAAATGACACGTTTTGCTCCGGAGCTTACCGAAGGAAATAGATAATATGTAATAGAACGAAATATTGTTGTCTCCATTTAAACATTAAAAAACAGAAATCCGTTTCAGAAATCAGGTAAAATTTTGCTCACGAGCTTATCGAAGGTGACGAAAGGTATGTGGTTCTAAAAAACGATCGCATAGACTGGTTTCGATCGCATAGACTGGTGTCTGTTTGTCGTTAAATTTTTGTGAACTAATATATCTTAAAAACAAATCGTCCGATTATAATTAAATTTTGATGGTAGGTCGTAATTAGCCTATTGTTTATTAGAAGTAGTTAGAAGTCCATTCTTAGTCAGAAGTAGTTCTTTCTTTTAGAAGTAATTCTTAGTAGTCCATTTTGTAGTTAGAAGTCCATTCTTCTGCGCCTATTTGTTTCTCTTCCACATGCGCACAAACATAAATTTATTAACACCTATATCTTCATAAGTACCAACCTGATTTTAAATGAAATTCAGATGGTGTTTCGAAATTAGCCCGCAAATTAATTTCAACCGTCTGCACATGTTAAATGTTTGCTAGATTGGTAACTGTAAAAAAATCAAATTAATTTTGACAGATTTAAAAAATGGGGGACAATTAAATTAATTTAACGCTATAGGTAGTAAAAGCATAAAACCATTAAAGTATACAAAATAGATCATCAGGAAGTTATGTGCCAAACTAATTGGCAAACTATTTATTATTTACCAAGTCGTTCACCTCTTTTTGCAATATTGTAAAAGCTGCATCAAGCTTTTCAGTCATTATTTTGTATTCACAGAAAATGTAACATCTGTTGGAAACTTTGTATATTATACATTTTAAAGATTAGAAAATAGAACACATTCAAAATGTGCAGAGGGCGAAACTCGAATTAAAGAAATTTCAGGTTTCTATCCTTTTAACTTAACAGTCCATAAAAAGCATCTAAACGTTACAGAGAAACTCATGTCTACAAATGGTGCGTTGTGAATATCTTCATCACAGCATATTAGTCACCTTCTTGTTTCACTTTCAAGACTTACGATGACTTAATCTCAACTTACCTAATTAGAATAACACTTCAACTCCACTAATAATGCGTTGTGAAGATCATCATCACAGCATATTAGTCACATTTTTGTTTTAACTTCAAGAATTACAATGACTTAATCTCAATTTTGCAACTAATCTCATCGCATTCTTGTTTCAACTTCAAGACTTGCGATGACTTAATATCAACTTGGTAACTAATTATATTAACTCTATAACTCCATTAATAATACGTTGTGAAGATCATCATCACAGTATATTAGTCACATTTTTGTTATAACTTCAAGAATTACGATGAGTTAATCTCAACTTTGCAACAAATTATATTAACTCTAATTAGTAGCAACTAATTAGATTAACTTTTTTTTAATGATGGTTGACAAAATTATCTCTAAATTGAAGATCAATAAACTCTATAAAACGTTTGAGGTAAACTGAGCCGATTAGAGGCTTATCTTTTAATCATTTAGAATTCCCTAGCAGTATTGGTTTAAGCTGTATTGTGGGTAAACGTATGGGTTAAGAAGCACATTCAAGATTAATTTTCAACGACGTCGAGAAGATAGTACGGAACACGCTTCATTTCCCTTCTCCTCCGCCCTATCTCTTAACAATCAGGATAGGGCCGAGCCCGGGGAATTCCTAGTCAATGAAAGGAAATCCGTCGTGTCCGACATGAGTTCGGCATTTTTGTGTAGTTGTCGTCGTTGTGGCGGAGTCGGCAAGAGAGATAAGAGCGATTATTGATGTGGAGGGAGGCCCGGTGAGGCTGCGAGGTGGCGCTGTACCGAGAGCCAGCCGGAGGAATCGATCCCTGAGGCCGGGGAGTGAGAGAGACGTCCAGGCAAAGAGTGAATGAGCTGGGCTTGAACAAACCGGGTGGGAAAGAGACGGAATTTCTACGTCACCCTCACCCACAGACCGACTCCACACTAATGTTACTTTCCCTTATACCTTCCTCACCCTACTGCCCCAAATCCGGACGTACCCAACCCCTTCGCATCAGTTAAACACCCCTTATACTTTACAATCAACCGGTTAGGTAGCATATATTTGTATCGTTTTACAACACGAGGGCTTGTTCAGGGCTTTAAAAGTTTTTGTTAATTCTCTGCAGTAGTAAATCCCACCCAATTGAGGATTTTTAAGCCAGAATACTGTTCCATGTTGAAGTGCGGGTTAAATATTTGCTTAAAGCTTAATGCATACATGAAAATGAATGAGCTAACCATACCACAGTACAATAAGAAGAAAAAAATGAGTTAATGAAGATGTTAAAGCTAGCTGATGTAGAACTATTACAATTGGCATTTATCAAGCAGTGCACTCACTCATGACCCAAAATTTTCGCATTCGTATAATACATTAGTAATTATGATTTTTAGGGTTTTGTAGATACTTCTCAAAACCCTTATGCCGAGGGTGATATGTCCGTCTGTCTGTCGCTCTTTGGTTTATAGGGCCCGAACCGTTCAAGCGAAAGTGCTGAAATTTGGAACCCTGGTGCAACTTTTTGACCCAACCAGAGGAAAAATATACAGAAGTCCATAATTAGATTTGCGCATGCGCAATTCAAAAAAATGTGGTAAACTCAAAAATTTACATTTTTTTAAATTTTTGAGTGGGGTATCAAATGAAAGCTGCTGAAGAGTAGGACACAAATATATATATGC
>KZ652810.1:65959-83790 GCA_001010745.2 Gerris buenoi | reverse complement strand
AAAAACAAACAAACAAGAAAGCAAGCTAATAAAAACGTAGTAAAAAATAAATGGTGGCGCAGCGTGGATGACCTCATTTTAAACTGTTACAATTTGCTTGATACTAGAACCAGAAGACTGAAATAAAGAACATTTTCAAGCAAAAATGTGGAAGTTTAAGAAAAGTCAAATTTATGTGTGGAAGATAATATCCGATAAATTATGTCGATTGTGTGTTGTCGATTTCCACATTCACATTATTTACACGACCTATAAAAATTGGACGCACGCGATCCATGAACACTTTGTGTGCAGTGGCTTTATCTTGTTGGAACCGTATGTGGTTAGTATCCATTTCGTTATTCTTTAAATAGGGGATGAAAAATCGGATTCCCTGACGAGATGTTAGAGAATGCGATGCGCAACTTCGCCAAGCGCCTCTAAGAGTGTGTAAATTGACAAGGCGTCATTTATCGGACATTATCTTCCACACATAAAAATTTTATTTATTCCCAGTAAACTTCCACATTTTTGCTTAAACATTTTCTTTATACCAATCTCCTCTCACTAGTATCAAGCACATAGTAACTATCTAATATGTGGTCATCCGCGCTGCGCCACCCTTTACTTCAAATTAAGCTAATAAAACTGGTTGTTTCCGCATCATAAATTAAAATCCATAATCCACCATAATCATGATTAAATCATTATTGTAAAGTTGAAGTTGTTCTTTAAGGCAAGGTAAGAAAATACAGATTCAATGGATGTTTTTAAATCACTTAAGCCCGCAACGCAGGGCTCATTTTAAAACTATACTTACATTGGATACGACGGGCAGCCATCGAAAGATAAACAAACACAGGTTATACTCCAAGTGTCTACATTGGAGGAGGAAGCTCGATACGACATACGATAACTGACGACGCCCAATGTCAGGCTGATGAAACGGCCAACCAAACATTTTTGTTTTTTTTTCCGATATCTCAATCCAACGACAGATAATAACGGGAAAAAATAACAGAGAGTTGTTAATTGATCTTGTAAAGAAACTAGCCTTGCCTCTAAAAATATTTTTTTTAACAGTAGTTTACAGTTTCTTAATGTTTTTTTGCTTAAAACTACAAATAGTCAATGCTATTTCAGTTTTCGAAGGAACAATTACGGAGCTAAATTGGAAAGTTTTGATAAATGGCATAATTGTTTAAATGATGTTAGGAAATAAACATATCAAAAGTCCTGAAAGTTCTGAGAGAAGCTATGTCCGCGTAATCTTATAAAATAGGTCCTAGTTATAATATGTTTTTCACAAATAACAAGAAAAAGATTAAGTTTACCTAAAATATCATTATATTATATACACAATAAAAGATTATTCAATTATCTAAAAGATAGATCCATGACTATGTGAAAGTCCAAGGTTACTCTGATCTTTCCTTTGTCTCCGATTTCGAAAATTCCAAGACAGAAATCCATTTTAGACATCAAGGAAAATAATTTGTTCCGAGTCTGTCGTCTGTCACAAAGAATCTACCTTGCCAATTATGGTATACATAGTTCATAATAGATAGAAGTACTGTAGATATTATTAAAATAGATCATAATAGAATCAATTTCATCTGTCTTATATTATAAAAAGCAAAAGTGTAAGGGAAAGGAGTGGCGTGAAGGAAATAGTTTAAGTAGCAATATGTTGAGTAAGTTGTCAAGCGGTAATTGTGTGCATGTCACCTTATAAGTTTTTTTTTAAAAAAAAGTAAGGCGCGCTTCACGTAAGTACGTGAGGCGATAATCGCCGGTTCCTGTAGGGTTAAGTTAAAATTATCAGGTGTAATAGTTGCATTTTCTTTTTCTACACTTCCAGACCTTTAAATTGATGTATAACATGTCATGGTGACTAAAAACTTTTTTTAGTCACCCGCCATATTGGCCGCTATCTTGAAAATGTTACGTGTGTTATTTGAATAGTTACATATTCTTTTTCTACACGTCAAGACCTTTAAATTGATGTATAACATGACATGGTGGCTAAAAACATTTATTTAGTCACCCGCCATATTGGCCGCCATCTTAAAAATATTAAGTGTAAACACTTCAAAATGTGTCCAGTTGTCTCAAACGCCGAGATGCAGCTGTGTGCCAAATTTTATGTTTCTAGCTATAGTAGTTTATGAATGAAACAAGCCAACGGACAGACAGACAGACAAACAGACAGAGCCATTATATAAGGTTTCTTTTTGAACTTTGTAAAGAAACCTAAAAGGAGGAAACATAACCACAGTTGGATACAACTGGGACTACTACCTATAAAGGCCCCTATACACGATCAAACATTTTGCGCAAACATAAAACAGCCCCATACACGGTCAAAATGTTTGCGCAAACATTATGACCGTATGTGGGGGCAAACACGATGTTTGCGCAAACATTTTGACCATCTATCGGCCTTTAAGGAGGCGAAATGATATAGAAAAGTTGTCAAGAGTACATTGTCGAAACAAGATAAAGATTTGGATACAAAAAAACGTTTGGTATGGTAGAAAGAAGGCCATATAGGGAAGGATATTGAATCTAGAACAACAACTATACAGCGGAGAAACTTAAAAAAGGCAATTAGGTTGGTTTGGACACATGGTTAGAATGGATAGCGCGAGAAGGCCCAAGCAATTTATTAAAGCGGGACCGACCGAAAGAAGACCTAGGGGTAGGTTAAGGAAAAATATGCCAACTGCAGAGAGGACATTAGAATAAGAAAGATGGGAAAACAGGTTTCCGAGATGAGAAATATAGCACGGCACCAATAACCCTAAAATTGCAAGAGGGACCCCCGATACAAGGAGGAAAAGAAGAAGAGGAAGAGAAGCTTATGCTCAAAATTAACTTAAAACAATACTTTTCCTACTATAGGTAGTGAGAAAAAGTAAAAATGATCATTCCAGTTACTAAAATAGTCTTTGGACGCACAAACATACGTCTAAAAAGAATAAAATAATATGACAAATATGGCTTGTTATTATAATATTGTTTCAAGTCATTTTCATAGGAGGCCAGAGCAAATAATATCATTCGCAACATACCTAACGGCTGCTATTGCTTAGCTTAGTATGAACTTTCATACAGCAGTTCTCAGGCAACTTCGAAGAAAAATGAAAGAAAATTTTTGCCTTCGATAAGAGTTAAAGGTAAATGGACTGCATAGGAGGATTGGAAAGAAAAAAGGAAAATCAGTTTTAGAGATGTGAGGGTTAGTTCTGGGTCGACAAGCCTATAAGGAGTTTCTGGAGAAACTACCCTCGACAATGTAACCGGCTTACTAGAGAGAGAAAAAAGATAAAGATAAGATAAAAGTTTAAAGATTAACCTAGAAGTTTTTTGGGACAGTAGATACCTGGTTGAAGTGAAAAAATGTACTTAGCCATATTATAACAAGTTCTATAAGAGAATAAAAGTATTCAATGTGTTCAATAATTAAAACAATGGGTTGAGACTTATTGACAATAAAATGCATAACAAATTTATTCATATTTATTGCGTAGGAAGATTTGATATTTTAAAAGGGGTATATCACTGTCCCTAAGAAAAATTACTGATCCGTTCAACTGAGGAAGCAAATAACAATTTTTGGTCTCGAGTTTGTCCATCATCATTTTCGCAAGTGCCACATTTTAAAATCATCTTAAAGGGATATAAAGAAATTTAGATGATATAGGTCCCAATTAACCCTTTGTTAGTCCCTTTTAATTTCACCTTCTGCATGCGTACTTCTTTTTATATAAACACAAATATCCTTAGTACTAAGAAATTAATATATTAATTTCAAAACATTGACCCTCAGGATGTATGAACCACATTAAGTTGCAGTCATTATATTCTCCACCAACTAATCATAAAAAATACGTCAGTGCATAGCTTCTTTAAAAATTGCGGTCAGCATTGGGCAAAGAAATACATTAAAAATGCAGCATTGGGCAAAGAAATACATTAAAAATGCATGTTCAAGCGATTTCATATTTAAAATAGTTTAACAATAAAAATATACTGCCAATTGATGTGGCAGTGGCACATAGCTTCCTCGCATCTTATCACGCACTTTATTGTTATATTAACATTAACATTATTGTTATATTACTTTATTGTTATATTGTTTATTGTCTAAAAACTATTTATAGTTTTTGCGATCTTTAACACTTCATAGCGGTGTCGCTGTTGGTTTTACTGAAAAAAAAAATTTAAAAAATGGTGTCTCATTGAATAGATGAGGTTTGATTTTTTTCTCGGCCTAAAATTCCAATTATAAATTTGAAGTTCAAGTTTACGTGAGCGTTACGCGTGAACGCTTGGACGGATAACGTTGTCCAACGAACTCGTCCTGGGCATTGGTAAAATGAACATGTCTACCAAATTTCATTAAATTCGGTCAAGAATTACTCAAGTTATCGTCGGACGTTTCGAAATTCGCGGACACACAGACCGACAGACAGACAGACACGAGACCAAAAATGATCCCTGATGTCTAAAACGGTTTTCTGTCTTGGAATTTTTAAAATCGGAGGCATAAAACTTTTTCGTTCTCAAAAGTGAAGCATTCCGAGGTAACGGAATGCTTCCGTTACCTCGGAAGCAATATACATAAAAGTTTTTTAAATAATCATAGTATGAGAAGGGAGACATCACTCGGAAATCCTATGAGTTCGTTTTTTTAAAATATTGAATAATATTCTTGCTTAAAGTTTAACTATAAACAACTATTTAAAAAAAAAATGTATTTCTAAACTAAACTGATTTGACCGTAAAAGGAAAATAGAAAGCCGAAAGCCGTGAAAATAAAGCACGGAACCGCATATAAATTAATAATTAATTTATTAATACGGTTTTAGAAATATAATTCATTCCTAGACCACAGCAATAAATTACTGAAATCTTTTTAAGTGTGATAAGTCACACTCGGTTTAGATACATTTTTTATTATTCTATTCATGCAACGAAGCCATTCTTAGGGCCAAAAAACGTATCAAGGGAAAAATCAAAGGAATTTATTAGACGGTAGTGCTTTCTGTCGGCAAAAGAAGGAGTTAAAAGAAGGGGTGTTTATAAGTTTAGTTTCCGAAGTTGCCGCTAGAATTCAGCTCTAGTTCAGGTTCAGATGAAGTTCTATCTTTTCTCCGCTAGATGCCAATCCTTACCAACATCGAGCCAAACGTTTTCCCACCGTTTTCAACCATCTGAATAATTTAAATCAAATTGATTATGTCCGGAGGCAAGTGGTGAACCGGTAATATACAAGGAAATAGCCTAAAAAACGACAAGCAGCACTCGATGCAAAATAAAAACAATAAGTTCCTCTTCCATTGCTTTAAATTGAGATATGAAACAATAAATCTAAGAAAAAACTTAAAAACAAATTACATTTTTTTCATACACAACTATAATAAATAATTTGTTATCCAACAAAAGTCCAGCCATGCACCATGACTTAATGAACGAATTTTCAAAGAAATCTGCGTATTATAAAAGATACAAACAATAAATTTAAAAAAAAAGAAGAAGTAGACATTTTCTTAGAAGAGAAATAAAAAAATGTTACTCAGGGGTACGGGGTACAAAATTCAAAATAGTATATAACCTTTAAAGATGCTCTTTAAAAGTATATACAGTAATTGTTGTTATGCTCACTTTTTTTTGTCATATAAGAGGGTGTAAAAAGTTTTTAAGCTACTGACCATAAATCGATAAAATTTAACGCCTTAATGGACTCCAAAAATTCTGGCCAATGAACTCATCTTTTCTTTTGATATTATTGACATTTTAACATTTGATTTTTTAAGTGCATCCTAGCATGAGATATCGTCTGGAGCGACAAATACATATGTACATACATACACACATACAAACATACATACATACATACATAAAACATACATACATACTTAAAAAGTGTTTAATTTCAGGAATCGATTAAGAATGGTCTAAAACGGATTGCCACGGAGAAAAGTTGCAACAGCTTAATTTTCTTAGCAAATTCGCTATAACAAACAATCTATATTTTACTACTGCATCTTAATCTTACTTATTATTTATATTGTTGCCTACCGAAAGTAACGGAAGAATTTTGATCATTCTGAAGAACGACTTATTTTATGTATATGTATTTTAACATTTCTATACTTCTCCGTTTATCCATCGGGGAACATTTTAGGTCTCGTCTCCTCGTCTCTGTATCTATATCTTAAAAAGTACTCATCCGATATATTGAGAAATTAAAATGGTTTGTCGAAAGTAGCCCCACAGATTCCCATATTATTTTCAACCACCTGCGAAGATTTATAAAATTGTTTTTAAGACACCTAAATGAATTGATACGTACAATGTACAATAACAGGGCACGAAGATGCTATGCACCACACAAATCGGCAAACTATTTATTTATTTCTTAAGTTCACAACATTCTATTCAAATGTTAACATAAAATGTTTACATATACAGTGATTCCCCCCGGATCAGGACACATTTTTCGAAGAATAGATTCAATCTTCATTAAATCTACTTGTTCTTTAACCCAAGAAGATTTGTAAAAAGTGTAACTTTTTTCCAAATTGTATTCTGTACTTAAAAAGTACATTTTTTCAAAATCATACAGGAGGAAACTGGACCAAATTTTGACTATTCAAGAAAAAGTTATTCTTTATACATAATTGTTTCTCAATTTTTAAGTTTTTTGGTAGTTTGCATACTACGGAAAGTTTAAATTAATTTAAATCAAATTCATTATTAACACTGGGAGACAGACAGAGAAAAATGGACTCCAGCGCAGCGCCGGGACTCCGCCGGGATCTATTTTTCTCTGTCTGTCTCCCAGTGTTAATAATGATTATAATTTGATTTAACATAATTCTTTCTTAAGTACTTTTGTAAATTTCCCAACTTTTAATGGACGCAGCAAGGCCATTATTTGATCACACATTTATTTAGACAAGTTTGACTTTTTTTTATAAATGGAGCGGAGAATTTTTAAATGCGATTATCAACGTTTTTATCCCATATAAAGAAAATTAGAGCAGTAACTGAAAATAATTATAATTTTTTTTTTTTTTTTACTTGAATTTTCAAAATTTGATCCCAGTTTCCTCTTGTACTATTTTATATAATCTTTTCAATGCTTTAATGTTTCAATGTTGGCTTTTCAAATGCAGAGCAAATTTTGAAAAAAGTAATAGGTACTACAAATCTTCATTTAATAACAACCAGGAGATTTTGAGAAGAATGACTTTTCTTCGGGAATTTAATATTTTTTGACGGTCTGTTTATGTACAAAAATATAAGTTTTATAAACAATAAAAGTCCTTCGTATGATAAGATAAGATCGTATAGAGGTCAAATAGTTTTTCTTAAAATTAAAAGTTAATTAGTCTCGTTGAATAATTTTATAATACGATTAACTTTAAAAGTTACGCATATTTAAAGGTATTTTTATATGCAGCATAGAGATTGAAAAAGTGCTCGGATAAAAATTTCTAAATGCTATTTCTCATAATAAATAAATTATTTTTATACTATGTTAATTGTTTTCATAAAACCTAGACATAGAAAAATCGGTCCGAGACAACTCGAAAAAAAAATTCTCATATACGAGATTATAATTACTTAGCTTAGTGTTTTCCATTTTATTAGTTTTCGTAAGTACATTTAGGTACCTCATCATTTCATCAAAATTTATCATAAAAATAACTTACTTAATTTATCATAAAATAACTACTCGGCAGGGAATCGAACCCCACCTCTCTCCATCCGCGTTTAAAGTCAAGATCTCAGGAACAAGATTTTTCCCAGGAAAACAGCTTATTATCGTTAGATTCGTATTTAAAATGACTACATTTATATTTTTCTATAGGAGGTTTCTGTATAAAGTACAAAAAGAAACCTCACCGCCCTGTGTTATTATTTTTTATTTCATATACATTTTTTTTTTGTCTGTCTTATTTATATAACGGCTCTGTCTGTCTGCTGCGTCTGTCTGTCTGACCGTCTGTCAGTCCGTCTGTCTGTCCGTCCGTTAGCTTGTTTCAACTCATAAACTACTGTAGTTAGAAACATGAAATTTGGCACACAGGTACATCTCGCCATTTTAGACAACTGGACCCATTTTGAAGTTTTTACATTTAATATTTCCAAGATGGCGGCCCGGCCAATATGGCGGGTGGCTAAAAAAAGGTTTTTAGTTACCATGGCATGTTATACAAATTTAAATCAAATTTAAAGGTCTTGAAGTGTTGGAAAAGAGTATGCAACAATTAAAATAACACTCGTAATATTTTCAAGATAGCGACCAATATGTCCGGTGACTAAAAAAAAGATTTTAGTTACTATGGCATGTTATACATCAATTTAAAGGTCTTGAAGTGTAGGAAAAGAATATGCAACTATTAAGGCTCTACCGCCCTTTGAGGTTAGGAAAAACATTAAAATTACAATATACTGGTTCTAAGCAAGATATCAAAAATCTAATCACAGGCTTCATTCCTAATTTTAATTCTGCACAATTTTAGCTCTATTTCAATTTTCTATGATAAATAGTACAGGCGCAATTTCAATACAACGATAAAACTCGTTGTCTTAAAATGGCCACTGAATATGCAACTATTAAAATAACACACATAATATTTTCACGACGTCATATTTTCAATATGGCGGGTGACTAAAAAAAAGNAAAACTCGAAATTTATTTGATATTAGCTGATAAGAATAAGTGATATTTTCTTATGGTATTTAATATTTTTATTTTTATTAAAATTTTCTATATAAATATGTACTATAATGTTTGTTGTTAACCTTATTAATTATCTAAAGGCAGTAACATCGCTAATAAACGTGTAACGGATCCTAGATAACCAATAGCAATCTTCTTTGAGTGGGTATCAAATAAATGCTACTCGTAAGGATTTGTTGACAAGAGTCTGTGGGGATGGAAGAACAAGGAATAGAGCAATAAGACAAGGACCAGTGACCACGTGATCACTTTAGATCGGATTGAGCTCGCTTGGGAGGTTAGTATAGGGGTGTAGCATAATGAACCACTTTTCAAACAACATTGTCAACAGTTTGTAATTAATATTTGGTGCATATTTTAATCATAAATAAAATATGCCTCAAAAACAAAGGGGGTTCACAAATTCGAATATCTTTGGTTTCGTTTTACAGATTTATCACTACACCATGTCCTTAACAAATACATTTATCGTCTCTAAACATTTTTAAACAAATAAGCGAAAAAAATATATATATATTTTTTGGTGAAAACAATACTTTTCCTACTGTGGGTAGTGAGGAAAAGTAAAAAACCAATATTATTTGTTTAAAAACAAAACACGGTTTGTAAGGAATGTTTAATAATTACATATTTTATTAGAAAAAAGTGCTCCTAACCCTCAAAAAGACTCACAAATTATTTATCTTTGAAACGTTTTTAGCTAGGGACTTCATAATAATAGTACTTTGTCAAGACAGTAAAAATGCATTCAAAGGCGTTTATGTCACGTCATTAATTTAAAATTTAGAGCTAAAACAAAATTTTCAATGGCCACCATTTTGCTATGGCTGGGTCGATTATGCTGGTAAACGAACCCGTCCGATATGTTAAATTGCCTATGGACACTTTTTATGTAGGTACTGAATAAGCACATAATATAAATAAGTTTAATTTAATAATTATGAAATGATTTGTTCAATTCAAAGAGATTAATCAGTTAAGTATGTAAAAAGAGGTTAATAATTACTTTTAATAGCACAGTCAACAGTGTTTTAAGAAAAAGACAATGAAGAAATTTACGTAGGCAGATAGGCATCTGCATAAAGTACCTACATAATATATTGATATACCTAATCTTTTGGCCTATAGCCAAGAGGATATTTACTTTACTTAATAATATATATGAAAATGAAATATTAATAAGTAACATATAATTCTTTAATGAAGTGTCAATTTTTATCATATACGAGTGCTAGACTTGACTAAGGAATAATAAAAAAAGCCAAATAATAACCTAATATACCTAAAGACCTATTCAGATGTAATTTATTTATTTATTTTGTATTCTCTCCAAAATAGTTATATCAAGATAACGGCAGACCTGTAATAATAGGTTAAGTTAAATAGGTATGTTATATAACGCTTTGAACACAACTCAATAAAGAAAACTTCTAAGTTCTATAATAGTTTAGAAGATGAAAAATTCTGACATTAATATAATAAACAATAGACCAGTTCTTTATAAGCTCAGAGCAAGGAAGGGGTAAAGGAAACAATACTATAGAATCTGGGTCTCAACAAAAAGTGGTTCATTATGCTACACCCCTATACTAAACCTCCCAAGCGGCGCAGTTTGGTGGAACAGTATCGATATTTCGATAAAAACTCGAAATTTATTTGATATTAGCTGATAAGAATAAGTGATATTTTCTTATGGTATTTAATATTTTTATTTTTATTAAAATTTTCTATATAAATATGTACTATAATGTTTGTTGTTAACCTTATTAATTATCTAAAGGCAGTAACATCGCTAATAAACGTGTAACGGATCCTAGATAACCAATAGCAATCTTCTTTGAGTGGGTATCAAATAAATGCTACTCGTAAGGATTTGTTGACAAGAGTCTGTGGGGATGGAAGAACAAGGAATAGAGCAATAAGACAAGGACCAGTGACCACGTGATCACTTTAGATCGGATTGAGCTCGCTTGGGAGGTTAGTATAGGGGTGTAGCATAATGAACCACTTTTCAAACAACATTGTCAACAGTTTGTAATTAATATTTGGTGCATATTTTAATCATAAATAAAATATGCCTCAAAAACAAAGGGGGTTCACAAATTCGAATATCTTTGGTTTCGTTTTACAGATTTATCACTACACCATGTCCTTAACAAATACATTTATCGTCTCTAAACATTTTTAAACAAATAAGCGAAAAAAAAATATATATATTTTTTGGTGAAAACAATACTTTTCCTACTGTGGGTAGTGAGGAAAAGTAAAAAACAAATATTATTTGTTTAAAAACAAAACACGGTTTGTAAGGAATGTTTAATAATTACATATTTTATTAGAAAAAAGTGCTCCTAACCCTCAAAAAGACTCACAAATTATTTATCTTTGAAACGTTTTTAGCTAGGGACTTCATAATAATAGTACTTTGTCAAGACAGTAAAAATGCATTCAAAGGCGTTTATGTCACGTCATTAATTTAAAATTTAGAGCTAAAACAAAATTTTCAATGGCCACCATTTTGCTATGGCTGGGTCGATTATGCTGGTAAACGAACCCGTCCGATATGTTAAATTGCCTATGGACACTTTTTATGTAGGTACTGAATAAGCACATAATATAAATAAGTACATAATTGGACACTTAATTTTAATTTCTAATCTAGTTAAACGATATCACACTCTATCACTAAGTATTAATTCACATCAAGATTACAAAAGAGAATAAACTAAATAAACGTCATAAAAAAACTAATAGCATATGACACAAAAAGTATGGATAGTGAATAATGTTGAGGACAACGCAAAATCCATTTAATTAGTTTAAGAAGATTAATAACCAATAAAATTGTGCGTATACTTATTCATTATTATACTATTCGTAGATTATTGGTTTAATTTCTGTTACTGTAAGATCAATACTTCTTAATAAAGTACTAATAATTGTGGTTTATAAAACGAGTTTGAACAATGTATTAGATTTTACAAAACACAAAGTAAAACAAAGTGATCTTTGAAAACAGGATAGGTTAGCCATTTTTAAAAAAACAAAGTAGAACTAAATATAAATACAAATAAAACGACAACGTGGTACAGACTATCGAAATAATTATATCAAAACATTATACAAAAATAACAATATTCGGTGGTAAGACTATTTTGTTTTTGGAACAGTAGTTTAGATAGGCCTATTTGAAGCAAGGGAAAGTAAGTAGTTTACGAAAAAAAATTGTTTTTAATTTTATTAAAGAAGGATTCATAATAGAAAAATTATTTTTGAGGATAATAATACGCCTCCCGAAATAATTAATTCGGCACAAAATTCAACTAATGAATTAATGTCATCTTTATCAAAAGAGAAATCCGAACTTAAATAAAGATTTTTTTATCTGTATTCATTATCAAAATCCAACAAGCGTAAATACAGTACGGTACGCAACTCGTGCTCTTTGCTCGTATGGTTTTACTAACCTCGCTGTCGCTCGGGTATAAACTCCACACTCGCATGCAAAATGCTATAGTTTCCGCACTAGACGCTTAATGTACAATTTTACATTGTTATTTTATGAGATTTATACACTTACTATGTACATAAAAAAATCCAGATATTAATAAATCGATAATGAATTAATAACTACCTAACTCATCCTGTTTTTCTTCTTTTTTTGCCATCCTCTCTTCTTTTTCATCACCATAAATAACAATTGACGAAAAAAAAAAAATCAATAAATTATAGCCTGAATAGAAGAACATAAAGGAGCAAAAACAATGAAGACCATCAATACAATGACGGTCATATTTTACGTTAATGTAATGCACGTTTTAGAACAGCTGTAAACAGAGTAGATACACGGTCAGATAACCAGGCAGAGAGATAAGCTGGCTTAGCTCAATGTATGAAAGGGTTTGGCTTCGTAGTGTTGAAAGTACAATGAGAGCAGCCAGCCGAGATGCCTTTACCTCAGCCTATCGATATTTACACCTCATTACAACCTACCACACTTATAGCCCAGTAGATTCTCACCTCTGCCACATCTGGAATTTATCGGTTACCAGTAGTCAGCATGAACTATCTGATAAAAGCGTTATGAGCTATTACTAATAAATTGACGGTTATAATCGAAAATGAACACGTTTTTACTAAACTTAAACAATATCCTGTTGGTAATAAATAAAGTCTTATAATTAAAAGAAAATTTTTAATATAGAAGACCATTAGATTCTTATCGTGTAAGGAATTATCATATCAATTTTGAAAAGAGACCAAAGATTAGTAAAGTAAGCAGTGCTTTATTTGTATGTTTCTCTGTTTTCCACACAAAACGTAATGCTGTGGTTGCTCTTCATTTATGACTATTTATAGGCCTAATAATCTGTTATTTGATAAGTTAACGAGGCGGTGTTAAAGCAATACAAATGTTTAACGGAATGTTAATATATAGGACCTATAACAGTCATTAAAAACAAAATTGTAATTGTGATATTAACTTGACCTGCTGGAACTTAAAACAAAATCAAACCTGAAGGCCCCATACACGATCAAACATTTTATGCATACCTGATGTCGTTAAAATTTAGTTAAATATCATGTTTACGCAAACATCAAACAGCCCCAAACACGGTCAAAATTTTTGCGCAAACATTTTGACCGTGTATGGGGGGAGGGGGCTTTAGATGCTGTAAGACCTTGCACAAACCAGCAAATCACAGAAATTTATACAAAGAGATACAGTCATGTTAACCACTCTAGTTCAAAAGCAGAAAAAGTGAAGGAAATCATAACGTTTCATAAAGGGAATAAAAATTAACTCACTTACACCTTCTGTAATAAAATATGAGACCAAACATGGACTCAAGGTCCCCTCGTAAACACAGAAAGGGAGAGTTCAAATCATTGAACAAGTTAGGAAATCAAATTATTGCTGCGAAGGTCATATTAATGAATTAAAAAAAAAAAAAACAAAAAAACAAAAAAACAGTCTCTCCGCGTAAAGTAATATGAATGAATGAATGAAAAATATTTGTATTTGAAAAAAATTCATACAAAGGGGTTACTTAAAATAAAAATTAACCAAAATTAACCAGCTTGGGTTCACATACAAAATACAGTAAATGACTTAAATACATACTTCGAAAATTTTTTCTTAACATAAATTATTCTTGTATATAAAATTAAGTAAAGTTCACCAGTTATAGAAAAACAAAATCAAAAATAAAAAGAGAAAACATAAATTATACTCACTTAGAAATCAATTTAGAAATAATATTACTCATTTAAAATAAAGCTTCTATTTTTAAGAATATTGATAATAAAATAAAAGATGTCGTAATGCTGTGGTTGCTCTTCATTTATGACTATTTATAGGCCTAATAATCTGTTATTTGATAAGTTAACGAGGCGGTGTTAAAGCAATACAAATGTTTAACGGAATGTTAATATATAGGACCTATAACAGTCATTAAAAACAAAATTGTAATTGTGATATTAACTTGACCTGCTGGAACTTAAAACAAAATCAAACCTGAAGGCCCCATACACGATCAAACATTTTATGCATACCTGATGTCGTTAAAATTTAGTTAAATATCATGTTTACGCAAACATCAAACAGCCCCAAACACGGTCAAAATTTTTGCGCAAACATTTTGACCGTGTATGGGGGGAGGGGGCTTTAGATGCTGTAAGACCTTGCACAAACCAGCAAATCACAGAAATTTATACAAAGAGATACAGTCATGTTAACCACTCTAGTTCAAAAGCAGAAAAAGTGAAGGAAATCATAACGTTTCATAAATTACTAAACTTAAACAATATCCTGTTGGTAATATAAATAAAGTCTTATAATTAAAAGAAAATTTTTAATATAGAAGACCATTAGATTCTTATTTTTATAAGGAAGCTTTAGATGCTGTAAGACCTTGCACAAACCAGCAAATCACAGAAGTTTATACAAAGAGATACAGTCATGTTAACCACTCTAGTTCAAAACCAGAAAAAGTGAAGGAACTCATAACGTTTCATGAAGGGAATAAAAATATCTCAATTACACCTTCTGTAATAAAATATGAGAGCAAACATGGATTCAAGGTCCCCTCGTAAACACAGAAAAGGAGAGTTCAAATCATTGAACAAGTTAGGAAATCAAATTATTGCTGCGAAGGTCATATTAATGAATTTAAAAAAAAAAACTGTCTAAAGTAATATCTACTTGGTTATTTACTAAAGCAGCTTTCAGCTATTTCAAGGTATCAGTACCAATTAAGGAAGAACAAGAGGTACATTTATAATATAATATGATGAGATTGAGTCAATTTTATGTTGGAGACTGTCGTAAGAGCCTTAAGACTAAGCATTTTATTTTGGTTTCCAACAATACATAAACCATCTATTTTATAACAATGTACCTCTAATTCTTACTTAATTGATTGGCAATTCTGATTGCCTTAAAAGTTCAAAATCCTATTTAATAAATAAAAAAGTATGATTTATGAGGAGACAAATTTTTTATTGAATCCATTATACTTAATGCAATAACTTTGCTAGGAAAAAAGGAATTTTATAGTAATTCAATGTAAAAGCGAGTGATTTTTGATACCATTTTAATATTTTTGCTAATTTTCAATATCACTATTTGTTATGGACCTATGAATTTAAATTTAATAAAAAAATCAAATAAATAGGTCGACGTGGGGTCGATGAAGGTTGAAACGGTTTTTGTTTGATATTTTGCTTTAACAGATATAAAAAA
Organism: Gerris buenoi; assembly: GCA_001010745.2. Lineage (NCBI taxonomy): Eukaryota > Metazoa > Arthropoda > Insecta > Hemiptera > Gerridae > Gerris > Gerris buenoi. The sequence goes on along the minus strand of KZ652810.1, from coordinate 68,305 downwards.
ATAAATAAAAGAGGAGAACAACAAAAAAGAGGTTTTTTTGCTTGAATGAGAATATAAGTATATGAAAAAGCAATGTCTTTTTATAAAAGTATAAGTGAAAGTGACGTAGTAGGGAAAGATAAGGATGTAAATCGGTTAGATACGAGACCAGAGTGAATGAGAAGATATAAGAGTCAGTGATGGATGTGAATTCTCACAGGTGCGAATGAAATATCTATTCCACCGGAGTAGGGTTTATTCACAGGACAGGTTGTTATATTCATAAATAAAAAAAATCGGTCAGAGATAACTCAGACAAACTTTCTCATATATGTACATTTAATTACTATTGGAAATTTCATCAAAAATATCATAAAAATAACTTCCCCCGGGCGGGGAATCGAACCCGGGCTCTCTCCCTCCGTGTTTTAAGCTATTTTCTCCGGAACTAGATTTTTCCCGGGAAAACGGCTTATATCATTAGATTCGTATTTAAATTGACTACATTTTAGAATTTTTTAATCAAAATCGTCGGAACCGTTTTCGAGAAATAATTTTTTTTCGNAACACACCCACAAAATTTCATGGTCGTAGGTCCAGTGGTTTCAGAAATATCGTGATGTGTCAGTGAGTGAGTCAGTCAGTCAGTGAATGGTATTTGGATTTTATATATATAGATTAAAATCTAACAATCGTAGATTAAGTACGGTACGGAACTCGTGCGAAAACGGCATTTTGCATTGCTGGTGTGGTTTTACTACCCTCACTGTCGCTTGGGTGCAAACTCCACACAGGCATGTAAAAGGCTACTTTCCGCGTAGATGCGTAAATAAACTATAAAATAAGCTAATGAAAATCATCATTTTTGAAACAGAAAATATGAAGATATTTACTTAATTTTAAATTTGTTGGTTCTTTCTAAATACTACTTTATCTCAGTAAAAAGAACAAGCAAATAGTGAGATTTAAGCGCCCCAATCAGAAATGAAATCGATCAAAAATTACGGACGCCATACGCCATACTCCATAGATTTTTTCGATAAAGCTAATATTTGCTTCGCTACGTTAGATTACTCGTAATTTGTTTAGTTTGCTTTAATTAACCGATTTTTATAATTTGTATAATTTTACAATTAATATATTTGAAACCAACAAATATGTAACAATTTACTCGCTTCAAAGTTAGAGCCATACGATGCATAGTAATTAATTATACAAAGCGATATTTTATTTGAAGTTATTAATAAATTTGTACAATAAAATAAAAAAGCAATAATAAATTACTTGAATAATAATTGTTCCTTGTTCTATCTAATATATATTTCTAAATGAAATAAAGGAAAAACAAAAATCAATAAATTCTATGATACACGGTAAAAGTACGTTTAAGGTAAAAAGAAGAAAAAACTCAGTACGCTTAAACTAAAAAATATTAATAAAACGAATAGGAATATCAATCTAAAACTTGGGGGGGGGGGAGGAAATTGTGAGGGGCGAAACGAATGGATGGGTTTTAGGGGGTAGTATAAAGTAATCAGACTCCAAACGGCCACCCTTCTAAACTCAACTTATAAATGGGGCAGTCCCCCCTCCCAAAAAAAAAATCAGCTTCTAAATAGGCCTCCACTAAGATTCCCAGATCCGATCAAAAAGAAATAGACGTTTATTCTATTAAACTGGAAGGCTAAAATGTTTTCTTCTTATTTCGTTTGTGGCCCTTTTGTTAGTTTATATTTTTTTCATGCTAAGGACTATTGATCCTGCCTCAGATATAATATAATTTAGCCAAGGGTTTTATCACTTTTATTAAATTTGGAGATTATTAGATTTTTCAGTTTCATCAAGCTGTTTTATTTAGAACTAAGCATGAGATGACAATTTATTACTAAAAAAGATATTATTTAATATTTTACTTGGATACTTCTAATATTTTTAATAATACATTATTTTTATAGATAAATTTAGTTTATCAAAATTAAAGAGAAGGTTAAAAGAATAATTTGTACAACCGAAAGATTATCAAAAGCATTGAAACTTAAAACTAAAAAGGAAAAATGGATTAAGTATCACGTAAACTATAAACTAAAATTAACATAGGATCAAAACGTAAACTAAAAAATTAAATTTGTCAAACCTAACAAGTACCCAGTAAAAAAAAGTACTATGCACGTAAAATGTTTAGGGAATTGAAACATTTGTTGGGAAATTTAAATTTGTACAAACGTAAAATAAATAAATACAAATATTAATGAACATGAGTGATATGAGGTATTTAAGCAATATATATAATTGAACATATAGTTGATAATAAAGCCTTTTTTCAAACTCATTATGTTTTTCTCAATAGAATAGAACATAATATATATA
>KZ652810.1:53458-65854 GCA_001010745.2 Gerris buenoi | reverse complement strand
TATATATATATATACCCAAATACCAATCTTTAAAGGAAACTATCGGTGTTCAATTTATGAAGGAATGAAGTAATATAGATTTTACTATTTGATTGAATTAATAAAATTTCATTGAATGATTAACCAAGCAACAATTATGAATAAAAGCTCTCTACTGAGGCAACTTAACTTAATTCTATGCAGAGCATTGACCTATTAGGTATTGACTGAGCTAGTCTGAAGGAGAAAGTGAAAAGATTAAAGACCCTTAAAGTTAAAGATCCATTCATTTGGATATTAATACTAAACTTGTAACTTTTATGTTTAAATGATGAAATCTATAATAAACCTAAAAAAAAAAAAAAAAGAATATACAATTTAATATCATCTATATCTATAAAATAAATATTATACAAAGCGAAAAATTGAGAAATATTCTTAATTTTAACACATATATCATTAAATAGTCCATTATAAGTGAGTTAAATGTAACATAAATATTAAACGTAGGTGCAAGTTACAATTTATCAGAAAATTCCAAAGTATATCATTTAACTTTTTTAATGAAATATTTTATAAAATGTATTTAAAGATAATCGATTTTAAAGTTAAGACACATAGATACGTCATAGTTCATTTTAAATGCATAGTAGGTCATCATGTATCTAATAATTAATTTCAGCCCAGTGTGTGAAATAAATGATGCTTCAAGAATTAGAAGAGGGTTAATGGAATCAAAGAAACTGTTCCTCCGCGTTCAATATAATATGACATAATATTATAAACTCTCTCCTTTTGATATTGTTTTACATACGTAACAATAGTTTCCACAATCGACAACAACTATAGTAACAAATGAAGAAGTACTACGAGGCGAGGTATTACCTTTAAATCGATTAATAATTATACTGTTCTTTAATAAGTACATAATTAAAGTTTTTATTTCATACAACACAAGGTTCTAGTGAGTAAGGGGTTTTTAAATGTTTTTTTTCCGTGGTAGGCTGTGAGATAGTAACTTTAGAGCCTAAAAAAACAAAGCTAAAATCAATTTTTTCATTACGTGGACTTAAAAAAACTTTTCTTTACTCCTGGCAGTAAAGAAAATTTTTTTTACTTCCTAGGACTCAAAAAAAATTTTCTTTACTCCGAGCAGTTATCAAAACTTCCGCATTAGCGCTACTTTCTTAGTGAAAAGACGATTGAATTCCGCTAGATGGCAGTGCGTTTTATTTATCTTTTCTTATAATGTAACCTCTTTTTAAGGTTTCTTTTTTTAAATCTTAAGTTTGAACTAATATTTATTATTATATTGATTATTGATTTATATTTAATGTTTTTTCATTGTCCGCTACCTCGGAAAAAATAGCATATGCTACACGACTGTGAAGTGTTTTTTCTTTACCTTGGCAATATTTCCTTAAATGGCAATACCTTGTAAATGTAGTTGCCGCGGTAAAGAAAAAACTCACTTCACAGTTCACACCCTAGTAACATAATATACTATTAAGACTTTCTAAAAAATTTAGAAAAATTGTTTAGGCGAACAAACAAATTTGTTTTGAAAAACCAGTAGTCAAATATTTTATGTTCTTTCAAAACGTTAGTTGAAGTAAAAAGTAAAATATGTTTATTTTTATTTCACCAATTCATAAGTAATCTATTCAATATGATTCATAGACGAGACTGACCAATAAAATATATTTCAAGGCAGGGGTATACAGGTAAACGATATCTTCGACACATTCCTCAAAATTAATTTTTATGTGAGAACAATAACTGGTAGATTTATCTGTAAAATTTAGAGAGGAAATGGCAAAAAAAAAATAAATAAATAAAAAACCTATTCCATGTATGTCATGGGTTTAACCCGGAAGAGTTTGACAAATTTATCTGACTGTATATCACTACAATTTAGGAGGCACAACCAAAAAGATTTATGAGTTAGTTAAGATTGATAGTTGAAAATATATTAATGCCAGCTCCTTTCACTTTTCATAAAACAACACAATAAAAGATAAAAAGAATAGAAAATTGGAGAGCAAACAAAAATCCTATTAATTATAGTAAAAAAACAAAACAAAAAACTATTATAGTACTGTAAAAGAAAATACTAATATTTTACCAAATTAGTTTAAGTCTGGCCCATATTAGTCAAGTTGTTGAAAGCATTAAACGTAATGGTTTTAAAAAACACAAATCTAAAGGTATTTATATAGAAATTTATATACACTTTTAAATTAGCATAAGAAAAATATAGTACATTTATAAATTGGCTTTATTACATAGTAGTAGGTACAAAGAATCAATATTAAACAAATTTAATATATAGTTAATACCCAAGAACAACTTACTCGCAGCATTTAAATTTGACGTAAAAAGGTAATAAATAAAATAGTCGGCAGTATGTCACATAGCATCCTCGCGTTCTATGGGGAACTTAAAATATGATTTGCTATTGCGCCCGATTGTCGTATAATGGGTCGTATAATTATTGTAAACATTTTATTTTCAGCATAAATAAAAGTGTGGATTCAGCAAAATTTAAAGAGCGAAGACAGTCTTCATTAATATAGGATCATCTTATGTTGGACGTAACCCGTTCAACATACCATTCATATTTCTTAAAAATCAGATGAGCACTTTTAAATATATAGGTATAAATGTAATAAATGTAAGCTAGTGCGAAACAAATGGGCACGGGTTGAAACTAAAATGGGACCAACAATGAGTTAACTATGACCAACCATCCGAATTTTAGTTGAAATGTAGGTTCGTAAATTTGAACGACAGACAGACCAGCAGACCTGTAGACAGACACGGAACAAAAAAATTTCTTTGATGTCTTATACAGATTTCCAAATCGAAATTGGATAGAAACCATTTTCGTTCTTCAGAACTATAACACAGCTTCCGTTGTCAGGTGAGCTCGGAAGTAGAAGAAGGGGGGGGAATCAAATTAATTTGATAATTTGATATAGGTTGAAAAAGCATATTATAATCATTATAATGCCGTAGAATGCGAGAAAGCTATGTGCCACACAAATTGGCTGACTATTTAAATCTGTGATGATTTTTTACAAGAATAGATTTTAATAGATATCAATTTAGCACTATACGTAGATGGTTGAAATATGTGGTACTAACTTGACATACTGCGCAAATATATCTTCAAAATCGGATGAGTACGTTAAAAGATATACACATGTTATAAAAAAAATACTTTGAAGAGAACCTAATAGGCACAGAAGGTTATTAAAGGTTACCTATGTGGGACCAACAATACTAGACTTGATATGACCATCTACTCAAATTTTATTAAAATCGTATGAGTATTTTTTTTATATAGATTGTAATGAATAATAATAAAAAAATATAATTTTAAGAAATTTACTATTATAAAAGTAAAAGAGCGAAATGTATTAGTTTATCCAATACAGAAGGATTGCGACCACATTAATTGGTCATAATTTGATAAACAGTAAAGTTTCATTACAACTAAGTTCCACCAAATCTCGACTAACTTGGTATCATTTTTATACAAATAATCCATCACAAAAAAGTATTGTTACGATTTTAAATCAGAAGCAAAAATATAAAGAATATTTAACTCTGACATTGAAGTTCAGATGTATTTTATTCATGGTAAGAATTTTTTATTTTACTGCAACTAAAAAACTCAGACGTTAAGCTTACTTTGATCCTTACATTTTTCAAATTATTTATTCTTTCTTGAATATAGTCATAGTCGGGAACATTTAAGGACCACATGGATCATTTACCAATGCTCTCATTAGTGCGAAACTATCTACTATACCTATAGGGAGCGAAACCTTATTTGTTTGGTTTTTTGTTCCAAGAGGTTTGGTTTTAAAGATTTCGCTATTTATGATGCAGCTAACATTTTACGCAATATACAACCAACAAAGAATTAATTAAAGCTGGTAGGTAATAAAAAATGTTTGATAATTAGTGTGGCACATAACTTTTGAACACCCTTCACTGAACGAATAACACGAGTCTTATTTATCCTTATTGCAATTAGGATATTAAATTGCATCAAATTAGGCCTAATGGTATCAAATTAACCTTATCGTATTCTTTATTTTAAGATATATTGAATATTTTACTTTATTTAAACAATTAGATAGTTTGTAAAATTGTCTGTCAACGAGTGCGGCCAATAGCTTCTTCGCGACCTATCATATTATATACCTTACGCCAATTTATATTTACTTGATGATATTATTAAAATATGTCCAAATTGTTTTGATTTTTAACATGAATTAAAGTATCCATTTAAGAAAATTTAAGAAGCGTAGTTATTTGAAATTATCTGGGGCTACTTGCGAGCTACTTTGAAAAACCATCCAAATTTCATAAAAATCTGATACGTACTTTTGAAGATAGAGGTGTAAATAAAATATGTTTGAGAGCATGTGAAAGAGAAACAAATGGGCGCCGAAGGATGAAAATGATATGGGATCAACAATGAATCTATTACAAACCATCCAAATTTCTTCTAGCATAAAAATAGCTAGAGAGAAGAAATTTTACTTTGAGGTTCCTCTTGCCCTCTCAGTGATCGCTAAGAACTTGGTTTACGATCCAACCTCTTGATTTAAAATGACGGCAACTTAAGTAAAAATGTTTTCAATCAGCCATTTTTTCAAGATAGCGATCATTTATAAATATGTAGAATTCATAGTAAGTAGAGAGTTGGTTCCATTCCTTGTTACTTGTTGCTGGGTCTTAAGGAAACAATTAAAAACGACTATTTAGTGATATTTCGACCCCTCCTTGGGTCATTCTCAAGCAGACTGACTAGAAGATCACACTACATTTGAAATGTTAAAATCTACGAAAATTGATTTAAAAATGATTGAATCGAATGATTGAAATCGATATAGGATTAGTATTGACAACCTTTTTAGAATTTAACAGATCTATAATATGCAGGATTTTTGACGAGAATCAGACGATTCAATTATTTTTAAATCAAATTTTCAAATTCTAGTCAGTCAGCTTGAGAATAACCCAAGGAGGGGTCAAAATATCGCTAATGAGTGCGTTTTTAATTGTTTCCTTAAGACCCATTAACAAGTAAAGAATTCATCATAACGATATCTCCAGAGCCAATTGCACTGAAAGAGTACGACGTTGCGTTTCGCACATGGCTAAAAGTAAAAAAAAAACATCCAGTTGTCGTCATCTCTAATCTTCCCTCAATAGCCCAAGGAGAGTGACCATCTCCGCAGAAAATTAATTTGTTTACGGTGTTAAACAAACAGGCTAGCTGCTTATCACCAAGTGTACCAACTGACAGTCTTACCTTCCAAATCAAATCAAGCAATCTTCAATTAAAAAGAAATATAATTGTTTCAATTCTACTGCGTTTATTTTAAATTAAAATTCACAGTAGTTTTTTTAATTTTAGTTCAGTTTTAAGATGACAATTAATTTGTGAATCCTCGGTCTTTGAATAGAAATAATTATAAAAAGGTGAGATAAAAGAAAAACAAATGGCGTTTTTAGTTATGTCACTCGTATAAAAACAAACAACAGTTTCTTTGTTTCTATTGTATTGCATATTTTAAGTGTTTAAAAAAAAATCAGTTTTCGTCAATTAGTGTAATGGTATCTACCTCTACATATGAAAAAAATTGTAATCCTTCCTACATCTAATGAACTGTGTTATCATTATTCAGATATAGTAATGTTTAAATTTTTTATGTCACAACCACGATTGCTTTTTCATAATTACGGCATCATAAAGACTGTTAAAATATTAGTATTGCAAATGAATATTTGGAAATTTTCTTTTACTTACGATACAAACAACTTTTGTGACTGAGTTTTTCAATCTGCCATTTTATTCAAAATAGAGGTCATATGTGTATTTGAAACCAAGCTCCCTCCCTCTAATTATCACTACTTCTTTGAAATTGTAATAATGTCAAAATAAAATTGATGTCTACTAAGAATATGATTGTTAAATCTATGAATTGAGGGAAAAATTTTAGTCTCCTGTCTTTACTGTTTAATTAGCCCATTTAGTCTCATTAATTTTGAACCATCTACGCCCATTGGTTCCTCTTTCACACGCACATTTCACATTAACATTTTTTATGAACACATAAAGCTTTAAAAGGACTCCCATTTGTTAAATGCAGCCCATAGATGTATTCATATTAATTTCAACCGTCTGGGCACATTAAATATTCCTTTATTGATGCTTTTGTTAAAAATAAAAACAATTTTGACCGATTTAAAATAAACAAAGATACCGTATAATAATAGTACTTAACAGCCAATCATCATTAAAGTACGCAATAGGACGATAGGATGCTATGTCCCACACTAATTAATAGACTATTTATTCATTTGTGGCCTAAGGGAAGAAATAAGGGCTAAGTATAAAAAATCGGTCCGAGACAACTCAGACAAGATTTCTCATATAAGAGTTCATGATTACTTAGCCCAGTGTTTTCGTACATACATTTAATTATTATTGAACATTTCATCAAAATTTATCATAAAAAATGACTTCTCCTTTGCGGGGAATCGAACCCAGAATAAGTTATTTTCTCATTGTGTAACTAGATTTTTCCCAAGAATACAGCTTATATCGTTAGATTCGTATTTAAATGGACTTCATTTTAGAATGTTTTTAATCAAAATCGTCGGAACCGTTTTCGAGTCACTTTTTTTACTCGAGTTTTTGGGGGGTAGCGCCCCCAAATATGGAGCTAAAATTCATTTCTCGATTTTGCCTCGGGGTATAATTTTTCTGAACATGTATGCCAAATTTCGTTAAAATCGGCCCAGTAGTTTAGGCTCTAGGCGTCTGCACAGACGACAGATAACAAACAGACATTTTTTAAAAACCACTTTTTTGGACTCAGGGACCTCAAAACGTGTAAATACATCAAAATCTCAAAATCGAATTTTCGCCGCATCATAATACATTCTCTTTATATGAGAAAGTAAAAAGAAGGGGAATAGAGAACAGAAAGGTCTTCTGAAACATCTTTACATAAATAAAATAAATTTTTATATTTAAAAGATTTTTTATTAACACAAGATTTCATCCCAGGGATGCGATAAGACAGCGAGCGAGGGAGGGGGTGCAGGAGGATAATACTTCTACTTTTCCCGGAAAGTTAACTTTTAAACCCGTAGTAATCGGAATCAATTGCTAATTAGGAATGTTTGCATATTATTTTATCCTTGGAAAAGGGTATAGAAATAAGATGGGAGGGAATTACGAAATTTTGTGCTATCTACATATTCTGGCTTAGTAAAAATAATTTTAATATTTCTTGACGGTAGTTTATAAACCTATCCAATTAAAAAATGCATTAAAAGTTACACTTTCAGAAGCGAAGCACGGGAATCCAGCAAGTTTAACTTATAAACGTAAGGATTATGTAAAGAACACTACAACGCGTCCAACTTCTAGCATGAACTCGAATAGAGGATTTAAGACCATATTTGCAAATCGTAATGGAGATGCCTAAATCCCCATACGAATTAACTTTGTATATGAAAGTATTTAAAATTAAAAATTACTAGATGGATTAAACGGGGATTACTCTCTTGCTTTAGGTCAACTTTTAATTTAAATTTTATTATTATTTATAATTAAATTTATATTTTAACCCCTTAACTTCTTTTTCCAACTCCACTCCATCTTTATTTTTATGTTTTTTTTAATTGAGTTAATATTATTATAATACATATTACAATTTAAGCACTTATTTAAGTACTTATATATCTTACTATCATATATCACAGTATCTTACTACTCATATATCAATCTTACTAGAAAATACCGAAATAAAATTCAACCAGCACAATCTGTTTGTTGTTTTGAAAATATATTATGAAACGAATAAACATATTAATTTTTTTTTATTTAATTACTCTGTTCTATATATTTGTATACTCCCAATTAATAAATACCTTGATAATTTCGCAACAATTTCCATCTTGCTGCCAAGTGCTGTCACACTTCGATTTCTCTTAATAATTTAATAATCTTTCCCGCGTTACTCAAAAAATACGGTAACACAAAATCCAATAATTAAATAATTTAATACTAAATTACATTTTTTCTAAATAATATCCACTAACAAACTCATCACTTATTCTTCTAGTTTATGCAGAGGGTCGAAATTCATAATGGTTATTTAGTATGAGGATTTTTCGAAAAACTGAGCATACATAATTTTTCGACTTTTACTCTTAAGAAGTTTAACATTTTAATAATAAAAGGTTACATCAAATTTAAGTACCACTTGAGGAGAAATGTTCGAAATTTGAATCTTAAGGAGGTGAAATTGGTGAGGAAGAATGAGAATTTTTTTTCTACAAATAAAGGCCTTGAACTCTTAATTTAGTTCTATAAATAATTCCTCATTTATAATGGCTTTTTTGACATGATGTACCTACTCGCACGAGGTTTTATATACGAGAATTTGAGTTATATCACATCCTTCTGCTAGAATTAAGGCGACTGTTAGCCGTATATAAGTGCAGTAGAATGAAACCAGTTAATTGTATTTTATAGTAAGTATAAACTAAAAAGATATAAAGCCTGAGATACAAATACAGCTTTTTTTAAATTTAAATTTAAATTTTAGGTGCTCGATTTTAATTTTTTTTTTATCTAAACGAAATTTATTTGATTCCAAATAACATTCGGACATAGAAAGGTAGGTACTTAGGTGAAATTAAAATTGACCCATAAACTCTTGTGGCGCATACACAGACGGGGGTCTAAGAACGAAAAAGGTATGTCAGAAGAACAGTTGGACAGTTTTTTAGTCAGAAATCTATGCCATCCTAGAGTTGGCGGATGTTATAGCCAAAAAGGTTGGAATAATAACTTAAATAGTCAAGCCGCACTTCAAGCACTCTTCACTCCAAGCACAGGTTATGGAGTGTCAAGAAGCAGTAGAGCTGATAAAGAAAGAAAGGAGATTAAACTGCTTTGAGTCCTAGGACACACAGGGATCCCACTGAATGAAAAAGCAGATTAAGTAAAACAAGAAATGAGGTTACATGCCATGACTGGAAATGGCCATACTGATCAAGAGGACATGCGAGGTAAGCCATCAAGATGTGGATCTGGGAAGAAGGAATTTGGGCATGAATAAGACAGAAGGGATGCAGACAGTCATAAATGCTGTAGCCTAACCTAGACGATAAAAGGAAAACGTGATAGCTCATAGGTCTGAGTAACCCAACCTGAAAAATATGGGTAGTCTTAATTGGACATGGTCAACTTACAGAGACATCTGCCATTAGTAAAAATCAAATAAATCTATCTGTCCAGTGTGCGGCAAAGAACAGGAGACAGCTTATCTTTTCATGGGAGTAGGAGAAGGATATATGATAAGGGAGACTACGCTTTCACACTTTAGGAGCGGGAGAAATCAGGGGAGAGGATATTGTTAAATTTAAGGATTTAAGAGGCAACACATCCACCTTTATAACACAAGTAAAGAGATTCGAGGGTAAGACTAAGGTGGTTAAATTTGCTTGGCCCGTCATAGGATATCACACAGAAAAACCAGAATGTATTGATTTTTTAAAATATTTGTAACAATAAAGAAAAATAAAAAAAGAAAAATAGACGATATAAGTTGGGTAATAAAGTGATATTGGATATAAGTTCTGGTTGTAGATGTAACACAATAATAAATGGGGTTTAAGAGTTAGTAAAGACTAGCAACCGATGAAGTGAAGGGATAGATAAGGTACAGGACACGTGACGTGGAGTCCATTTCACTTACCCTTTATTTATTCCTAGAGGCCCTTGCTTCTTAGAGCAGGACCTGACCATAAGGCAACCCTTCTTAACTTCAAACCACCCTTCATTCATCCATATTCTAAAAACACCTTCTTAGGAATTCTCAGAGCCCTACTAACATTTGTAAGTCGAAACTACTATTTTTCTACGCCGTACAGTTCGCTTTTTCCATGGGCGTTGGCTCTACAACATAAACCTTAAGAGAAAAAATGAGTAACACATAAGACAGACTCGAACAAACTTTCTCGCTGAATGAGTGCTTTGATGCAAGGCATGGGTAAATGGGTAAAAGCGAGTGTCCAAAGACGAGTTTAACAGGGTTCAAATCGATCCTACAACAGCAAAATCATTTATCTACTCACGACAGCAAAATTAAGCATTACTTAACTGTTTTTAGGCTGGAAAGTACTATTTCGCTGCGCTGATATGTCATAAAAATATTAAAAACAGGCACGAAAGTAGTTAAAACAGTCAGGAAAATACTTTCTCTGCCCATGCAGGGAAAGTAACAGTGTTTACCACTGCGTGTCATAACCTCTAATTTTGTTTGTTTTTAGTTTTATTTTAATCTGTGTTATTTTAATTTAGTTTTATACTTATTTTATTACACAGCAGGGTTATATTATTAATGTATTAATAATATAATTATTACTTAAAAGTTTAAAAATGATAGGCTGAAAAAATGTAAATCTCGAGCTATAATTAATCTCGAGGAAGAAGTGGCAACACTGGAGCACGACTTGTTTTGGTTTGAGTTTTTTGACGATTCAATCTAACTCATACCTAAGCTTCCATTTTTTATCTGCATAGCGTGAGTAGATAAAATATTGTATGCAACAAGGCAGCTAAGGAAACATTTCTGTCTCGTTTATTCTTTGCTTGCCTCGGCAGTTAAACTCCATTTTCCACATGTCAGTAAAATTCTATTTTGCTGCCTAGTTAAATAAATAACTTTTCCGTTTAAAATTAAATGATTTGAAAAGAAATAACCTTTCTTACCTGTCACTAGCTATGCTTTAAAATCTTACCGCCAAACTTTTCATAAATGTAGCGATTTATCTATTAATACTAATAATCTCTACGAAACCTACTGATTGATAATTGAATTGTGATTGTAATTACATAATCTATGCTAGTTTCAGCTTTCAAGGTAGTCAGGAAGGGGGTCAAATTGATATTAGAAGATTTGTCCCGGGCAAACATGTTACATTAATCAAAGACGTGAAAAAAAATCGTTTTGATATCAAAAATCAATAAACGCGATTGTTATTACACTTGTTATTAAAGCACGTTAAAAAAAAACTAATATCTTCAGTTCTATTCAATATTCTTAGATCAATATTCTCGATAAACCAAGGCTAAAATATGCGCCACTTGTTTGAGTTTGGTGAGGACAAGGACAGCTGTTTTGGTGACTTGTTTGTTAACGCTCTTCGCTGCATAATGGATTTCGTTTAGCCAGTTTTGCGCTTATTAAGTCGGGCCTGTGCCGACAGAAATGCATCCATACAGACAGACGGAAAAGAGTTGGCCAGCTTTGCTTCCGTACTGTATAAAATGAAAAAGTATCTAAACCTTTTCAAAATCTGACCAATGTACAGACAAAAGTTTAATTTTATTAGAAATTTATTCAATCAATATAAACGGATAAGTTGCTTCTATAAAATCTTGGAAAATTAATTAAATAATTTTTTTTTTATTGAATATAAAAGATTAGATATAGGTATTATTGAGGATTGAGGATATTTTACAAATGAAATAACGAAGTAACCACTGGTAGTAAAAAGATGTTTGCTTTTTGAAAATACGATTTTCTACGAAAGCAAGGACATACAAAAAAGGAGCTGAAGAAAACCCAGTCTTTTCTTCTAGGTTTTCTAAGGAAAAGACATCACTTATCCCTTACCCCCATCATTACCACTCTTTTCAGATACGCCTCGGGCACTCAATTTTTTATTCTTTTTCAATGGAATAAGCAAAATTCTTTTTAGTTCTGCCAAACGAAACTTGTGAAATATAAATAAAAATAGAGCAAGAAAGGAACAAAGATGAAAGAATTTGTTAGCTATTCTCGACTAAAAACAATCTTACGATTTACCACTGTCTAAAACCATTTTATTAGAGTAATAAGAATATAGAAAATTATTATAGAAGAAAATGTGTTCTTATCTTGTATAAATGATTTTAGGATCGTTAAACTAACTGTTATGGTAAAGAGAAACTAATGGGTAAATTTAACAGACTTGTTTGTTTTCTTTTTAGGGTTTTGTAAATACTTCTTAAAACCCTAATGCCGAGGGTGATGTGTCCGTATGTCCGTCGCTCTTTGGTTCATAGGGCCCGAACCGTTTAAGCTTAAGAGATTTGAAACACTGGTACAAAACTTTTTGACCCAACCACAGGAAAAATATGCAGAAGTTCATACTTAGATATGCGCATGCGCAATTCGCAAAAATGAGGTAAGACAATTTTTTTATTTTTACTACGTTTTTATTAACTTGGTTTCTTGTTTGTATGTTTGTTTGTATGTCCGGTACAAATCTTGCAATCGAATTTTAACTAACATCCCGAGTAGCTAGACATTTGAAACTTTCAGAACA
>KZ652810.1:32069-43800 GCA_001010745.2 Gerris buenoi | reverse complement strand
CTCGTTCCAACCTGACATGATTTTATTACAGTACAATGTTAGCGCATGCGTATAAAACCTGTCCTAAACGATTCCCGAACGATCCGCGGGACGATACAAAGGACGGTACAAATAGCGTGGTTGGTACAAATAGCGTGGTTGGAACAAACCTAATGAAAGGAGAGCTCAAAATTTGCTATTTGACCTTCAAAATCTAGAACACACCAATTGAGGACTAAATTCCAAAAATTATATTTTCAAAAGTTTTACCTTCTCATACACGTTAGTCCTAGTATATTGGATAATAAATTATTTTTTTGAGAGCGAGAATTTGAAAATAAACATGGATTTACATGCTATGAGATCCCTTGAGGGGAAAAAAGTGTGATTTCATTAAAAGTGGACGAGTTCATTAATGCATAATCACCCCCCATCCGTGCAAATATGGCGGCCATTTAAAAGTTTGTTTTAAGATATCAAAAATGGAAGGGTAAGGGTGAGACATATAATAAAAATGGACCAAACCACTTACTAAGTCCAGCCCAAATAAATACATATAAATCACAATTATTTGCGAACTTTTTAATTAACTTTCTTAAGCTTGGTAATATAATTATCAATTTACAAAAAAAAAATATATATCCAATCTTGCTTATTTAAATTCACAAGAATGAAATTTTACTTAACGTGGTAAAAAAGAGGTTTAAATCTGAAAGGGTTTCTAACTAACACAAAAAAAAAAGGTTTTGCATTAAAATTAAAGTCTTCAAACGATAAAAGACTGGTCTCTAGAAAGAGAAGAAACTAAGCCTTAATTGTATCCAATGGAGGGAATAAAAGGGAATGAGCATTTGGGTCAAGGGTGGATAAAGCAGTAATTGAATTCCACTACTCCCATATATTGTGTTATCAAATTAATCTCAACGGACTTGAAACCGAATCACTTTTAGATCTCTTTAAGACATTGTTGAGAAATGAATTGCTGTTGAGAAGTATTTTCAATACCGTGGATGCGATAAAAGATTTATGAAGTAAAACAATACTTTGAAAGTAGTGAGCAGGAAACATATTACAACTGCGTAGTTCGAGTTCTTCCGCTTTAGTTTTAGTTGAATTCTGTGTCAAAAATTTCTTTAAAATCATTTTCAACAGTCTTAAGTCTTAAGATTTCAACTATTTTCTCAATATTAGTTCAAAAAATATTGAGAAGCGAGTGTAAAGAATCAATTGAACAATTAATATCGCTGCCCAAGATTTTACAAGCATTCACACAAAAAAGTAAAGATAATTAAATACTTTCGTACTACTCATCAATAAGAAACAATACAGAAATAAATAATACACCTGTTGAAAGTAAGTAAGTAATCCATTTATTGGAAATAAATTAAATACAAAAAAATATATATATTTTTTTTTTTTTTCAAATCCTAATTCACATAGGTATTTCCAAATCAGCTGATAGCTGTGGATAATACCTGTTGAAAAGAGCTATAAAATAATACGACAATAATCTATAGAACATGACTGACAGAAAAAAGTAATATTTCTTCATGTATAACAATAAAATAAACACATTACTCACAAGCAACATGTAAGATATTCACACATATTTATACCCTCTTACTTTTCCATATTTTGACCAATGCCCCTTGTTTATTATTTTGGAAACTGAAAGTTATATCTATGTCAGGGTACAATTTTTTTTATATCTATTTGGGTATAAAAGGATATATGGAATAAAGTTTTTAATATATTCTAACACAAAATAAGTTAAAGCCAACGACCAGAAAAAACGCATAAATCAAAAGCCATAATATATATATCATTTCTTTCTTTATCTTACTTATTTTTTTCCGACAGTAAATTTGTATTCGGTTGGAGGAAATGGAAACTTCCTAATTGATTTTTGAGCTGAGGAATAGTCGAATAAAGAATTGAAAGGATGGGTAGAAGCTTGTCTTACTTTTCACTTTTAAAAAAAAAAATTCTTTTAGAAGCAATTTTTTTCTCTCTCTTTCGAAGTCAAGTCCTACCGCAAACTGATTTATCGGTTAAGCTGCAATTCCATGGTATAAGCTGCTGTGTGGCAGAATTATTTTCTAGGGCTAGAGGGGGAGAGCAGCGACATGAATAATGTAGGAATATGGTTAGAGGAGGAGAGAATAGCGTGCTACTAACTCCGTGTTGCCGCACTTCCCCCGACCTTAACGTAGGATGAACACTGTTTCCCCCTGACAAACCGTTATACCGAAAAGAGGTAAAAAAAAGAGAGAAGAATCCACGTCTAATTATCTTCTTTAGGGACAATGCGGATAAACACCGCAGGGTTTTACTCTTTCCCTCTTTTTACAGAAACAGCCTAATAAACCAAGTTTTTACCCTTGTCAGGGAGTAAGAAAAATATCCTGAGAAACAAAGTTTTTAGCTTGAGAAATAGTTAACAAATCCATCTTAAAAAGTTTGTAGTTAAGAGCACTTTTAACAGAAAAGACAACTTTTTTAAGTACGAAAAAGGATAAATACAGGATTTTTATTTATTACTTTGTGTAATTTATATTTATTATAACTCTTATAAAATTAGTACTTTTTATACTTTTAGTAAAGGGAAGAAGGTAACACGTTTTAGAGGCCTTTACTCTAGAGTATGAATGCTCGAATTCTTTTTATAATAAAATGTTTATGTATTACTGCGGTCTTTATTAAACTGACATCTTAATAAATATTATTTATACAACGCGTAAGTTTATTACTACATTTCTGAGTCTATATTTAATTAAGATTGAGTACAGCTTACACATTATACAAAAAAAATAAACTACGATAAAGTTGTTCACCGCCAAACCGCAGTAATACATTTAACTCAACTACTAACATATTATTTCGAGCATAAGTTAACTATTGTTCAAGAATGAGAGTATATTTATTTTTAGTATTTTTAGAATGCTCAAGTAGTTGGTTTTATAACTTTGTTTAAAAATATACAAAAGTAGAAGAAATCTGACAGGCTGCAAAATAGTTTTTCTTTTTACTCGGTGATCTACATTCCTTTTGTAGGATGAGAGAGGCGCCGCACTGCAGCTCGTTATTTTGCCGTGGCATCCCCGCAAGATAGCGAGCATGACAAGATGTCAAGCACGAAAAGAAAATTAATACTATAAACTTCTACTATCTCTTAAAATAAGAAGCTATTTTTTTAATTTAATTAATTCGACTAACACCTACCTGCTACTATATTTTCAAGTCGTTGGTATATATTCAACAAAATGTTGTATGTAAATCTTTTATTTTAACAGAGTTTTACATTAACTTAAAGATATTAAATAATTATTACTTTGATATCGGTCAGTCACAACTAACAGTACAAGTTCCACATTGTAACACAGCGAAAAAACTAAGGTATGCATTTTACCTTGGACCCATTTATTATAATCAGCTACCTACCAATGTAAAAAAAAAAAAAGGTCTAATATTAAAACCATAAAATACAAAATGAAACAGCACCTCTTACATTAAAACCGATTAGAATAACATGTTTACACGAGTAATTTATATCTTTTATGTTACTCAATTTGCTTAATTTATTAACTAATTTTATTTCCTTATTTATTTAATTTGATTATTTACTTAAATTGTTAATTAATTTATATTGATAGTTTATTTAATTTGTTAATTAATTTAATTTGTTATAGTTTATTAATTTGTTAAATTGTATTCAATTCGTTTTTTTTTTATTGGCAACTCCGTGAATCTATAATTATCTATGTTAATTTATTTAATTTGTTAATATTTGTTTTTTGATTATTAACTATTATGTACAATAATTTAAAATAATTAATCCTTGAGACGGGACCCTTGCTCTAGTTGCATAGTTGTCGTAAAAATATAAAAGAAAAGAAGAAGAAAATGTACTTATGGTGGAAATACAAATAAATAAATATATACACAAGCTAGAATAATAGTGTGATAATAATAATTGCTAGATAAATAAATAAATTAGTGAATTTAGAAGTTGAAATAATTGGGAAAAAATAAATTTCTTGCATAGGAGTCTGCAAGACAGTGAGGCATTTTCATTTCTTCACTCCGCGTAAGCCACCGACATGAAATGTCACCAGGTTCGCTTCGCGGTGTTTGTTAAGCCTGGTCCAGACTGCCGAACCGAACAGAGGAAACGAGCCGAGCATTGGTCTCTGCGCATGCCCATGCCCAGTCTAAAGTGTGCCTGCGTATCTCAGATTGGGCATGCGCAGAGACCAATGATCGGCTCGTTTCCTCTGTTCGGTTCGGCATTCTGGACGAGGCTTAAGGTGTGTGCCGACGGCTAACATCACGAGCCTTGATTCGCACGACATACTTTCCAACGTGACATTTCATGTTGGTGGCTTACGCGGAGTGAAGACATGAAAATGCCTCCCTGTCTTGTATTCACCACCACATATACACTTGTACATAAAACATTATTATTAATGTCAAAAATTGCACAAAGATAACAAAATCTGCCAATTAGCATGACACATTGATTCATTCCTGTACTTTGAATAGGCGAATATACTTGCATGTTTAAAATAAATTAAAGTTATGTCATAGTTGATCATCTCGATGGAAAGAAATGTACGCAGAAATTTGATATTGTTATGGGACAATCTGTCATCCGAATTAAAATTCATTCAAACCCTCAGAGTAAGGAAGGGGTAGAGGGAACAATACTATAGAATCGGGAACTCAAAAAGTGGTTCATTATGCGACACCCCTATACTAAACCTCCCAAGCGGCAGTTTGGTGAAACAGTACCAATATCTCGATAAAAACTCGAAATTTATCTGAGGTCAGCTAATAAGGATAAGTATAATTTGATATTTTCTTAAGATATTTAATATTTTTAATCAAGTTTTCTTTAACATACGTACGTTATTGTTTGTTGTTAACCGTATTAATTATCTAAAGGAAGTTACGTTGTTAATAACATGTAATAGTTCCTAGATAGCCAAAAGCAATGTTATATAAAACAAAATCAGATTTTTCTCTTAAATATTTGATATTTTGACTTATTTGACATTCCGATAATAAAACAATCAAACAAAGCACAAGATTACGTTAAAGGTTTTGTTGACAAGCGTCCGTGAGCACGTAAGAACAAGGAATAGACCAATAAGACAATGACCAGTGACCACGTGATCGTGGTGTCACTTTAGTTCGGGTTGAGCTCGCTTGAGAGGTTTAGTATATGGGTGTCGCATAATGAACCGCTTTTCAAATCGCATTACTCCCTCTACCTCTACCCCTTCCTTACTCTGAGTTGAAACCGGTCAAGTGTAAAAACTGTTGATAGATAGACCGAAAGACACGACACGAGACGAAAAATGTTGTCTGATGTCTAGAATAAATCCTTGTAGGAATAATATTACATTTAAAAAAAATTCTTAGTACTATCACAATGCTTCAGTTTCTTTCGGTAAGCTAAAAATGTAAATAAAATAGGTTTTAAAATATAGGGAAAGGTGAAATGGGAAATACAAAGAGTAGAGTGAATCAAACATTGTTCAGCTAAGGGGAGAGGGCAAAATAATGGTAACCCTTGTAATGCCATCATGTAGGTAACTGGGCATGAAGCATTTAATTGAGATGGATCCATGAACACAAATACTTTACCAGTGTAAATGCGAAAGTGGTTAAACAAAAATATTGACTTTTGGTGTTATATAGAAACACTAAAAGGTCAGAAAGGTCACCCAATCTGTTTGTAAAAGTTGTTTTATAGAAGGTGCTTTAAATGTTCATTGAAAGACCAAAGTAATTGCATAACAACAAAACGTGGCGTGATAGTTTTACTTTACAAGTTGCTGTACGAGCTAACTACATTTCCCGATATCTAATTTTATCAAGTAAAATTAAATTTGAATAGTTATTTTACTCGTAATATAGTGATATGTAACTGATCAAGTAAAATTTTAAAGATTTATATCACATAATTTTATATA
Organism: Gerris buenoi; assembly: GCA_001010745.2. NCBI lineage: Eukaryota > Metazoa > Arthropoda > Insecta > Hemiptera > Gerridae > Gerris > Gerris buenoi. The sequence continues at coordinate 37,843 of KZ652810.1, read as the reverse complement.
TGAGTACATGCATTCATTAAATAGTTTTCTTACACTATGTTAATCGTCATCTTTACTGATTTTAACAAATAAATATAGAATTAAAATGGTTTAGTTATTTAACTCGTAATCTAGTGACATGTTACTGATCAACAATACACTACACATCGATCTAAACGTTTAAAAATAGGTATTTATGTAACTAGGCAGCAAAATGGAATTTTATTAAGAATGAATAAGTTAGCCTCCGAGCCGGAGACGAGGACAGGTGTTACTTCAATTAAAATAACACAAATTAAAATAAATCTAAACAAAATCACATGTAATGACACGCAATGGTAAACACTATACTTTTCCTGCCTAAGCAGGGAAATATTTTCCTGACTATTTTAATTACAATCCTGCCTGTTTTTAATATTTTAATGACAAATCAGTAAATAAATATTACTTTTCAGCCTAAAAAACAGTTAAGTAATGCTTAATTTTGCTGCCGTGAGTAGATAAAAATTATACCAAATCCCTAATAAGTTGTAAAGAATAATATAATAAGCTAATCTTACCATTTTTTTTTTTATTAATATTCAAAATCATTAAATAATTTAGAATTTATTTTCACAAATATTTAAGTAGATTAAATGAATATATGATAATTTTATCCTACTTTCTATTTTAACTGTAAAGTTAATTAATATTTAATTAAACATGAAACTCCTATAAATAAACCAGAGACAACGCACAATTTTATCTCGTTATACCGGAAAAACCCACAACATCGATTTAGTAAAAAGAGAAAGTAGAAAGAAAAAGCATGGTAAACAAGAGTTAGAATATACAAGCCTAAAGAGAGGGGAGAAGTAGAGAAGGATCAAGGTTTATTTCTGATTAAGGGGTAGGCAACGATGCGGAGGACCAACCCTATAAATTACACATCCCTCCCGATCTAATGCTATCATTAATTCCGAATCCAGTTAGCAGTAATTTGACTTTGCCCCCTATCTATTTCTAATGCATAGGTACATTTCTGGCAACTGTACAACTGTGGTCAAATTTTATAACTGATTTAGTTTCCTTTCTGCTTCAACCGTGTATAGTATTATGTAAAAAATCAAATTCATGCGTTAGTACATAATTTTTTTTATTTTTAACAAAATGAAAACATATAACTTCAAATAATAGCAAAGAATACTTTAAAACGGAGGTATGAATTAAAAAAATAAGCCTCCAAATTATTTTTTAGGCTACAAGCCGAAATGAAGTTAAGGTGAAGATAAGCATGCTTGTAGTTTGCACCAAAACATAGCAGCTACTTGCACGTGTATACTTATTTTAAATGGCACTCCTGTAGCTCGCAAGCAAGATAATAAAAACTTAATAGAAATCCTTAGTATGCCAGTTACTGGCAAATACCCTCTTTTGGCGTAAAATTACGTCCTAAGGCATGTGTATCTCCACCTTTAAAAGTAAATATAAAAGGACTAACTTTCAAGGGGGAAGGAATTCATGATAACAAATCATGATTACATCTGTTCTGTCTGTTAGTTATAAAACTAAACTACAGAATTATACTAATAATAACACAAAATTACAATCTCCTACACGTATATTCCAAGAATAATCTAGGTATATAAAAATGTGACATAATAATGCACTCGTTGTTTTACATGCATAATGCATAATCTAAAAGTGACAGCTTTGAATGCGTAACGAAATCCGCGCTGCAAATATACCATAAAAAGGCGACTCATTCGTTTACACAACTGTCCAATAATATCCCCTGCCTCCTAGATTCTCCGGCGCTAGTGATTTTCAAAAAACAACTCAAATATGCATCTCGAGCAATGGAACAGGAGGCAAACTAGAGGAATAAACTAAGTTAATGTTTAAAGAAGAAAATTTGAATGAAGTAGGGCACTCTTTTAGTCTGATTCCACTCAATTTCATTGGAAATTTGAAGACCTGTGTGGGTAAATCACCCCTCCTCAAACGAGGAGGCTGAGGACGTTCTGATAGTACAGTAAAATAAGGCTAAAACCCAAACATCCAAAAAAAAAGTTCTACCCAACGCCAAATTGTTCTATGCCCTCCTCGTAGTAAGTGATAAAAAGTTGCACGACTTGCAGCGTCGGGTTTGGCCGGGAGGGGGGAGGAAAGGGGGGTAAAAAGGTATTTTTAATCGTTTTTCGCTAATATCTCGAAAACTATGAGGTTTGGCGNTTACAGTGCCTGCTTACTACGACCAAATTAGCAAATTACATTTGATAACGTAAGAAAATAATAAAAGATTTAATTATAAAATTTCTTACAAATTGAATATTTTATATTTTAGAAGGAGATTTAAAGGGATAAAAATTGTTTCTAATTATTTTGGTAGATGGATATTCACCCGTTCTTAGCAACGGAATTTTTTACAGGAGACATTAATTTATTTTTTGTTATACAAATAAATACTTTGGGGCACTACGGAGGTCGATGTAACAAAATACTTTATTCTATATTTACTTTTTTTATATTTCTGGTAACAGATATATAGTTTAAGATGGGGGGGGGGGGGGGAAACATTTTGACAAAACGGCGTCAAAAATTAAACACCATCCACAAGGGTTATATATTCTTGTAATCTTCTCTTGAATCCTATATATATATATATCAAAGCTTATTACAAAAAAAGCATTATTTAAAAATATGTTCGATCCCTCAGTATGTTCTCTTTCTATACTAAGTACATGGGAAAGTAAAAATACTAACATGGTTTCTTAATTCATTATAGACTAGTTGAAAGATTAAATAATAAAAATACTAATAATTATATTAAAAAATTGTAATAAACCTATTACAGTCAAATGGTACAATTCCACAAACGAATAATAATGGTAATTAGCTGATTGATCGAGTGACAGTTGACCAATCAGTGATTAGTAAGTAGTTTATCTACTAGCCAATGATTTAGTATATAGGATCTACCGTTTGGCCGCTAGAGCCCTTCAAAGAAAACCTTCAATTTGCGTCCGCCATTTATATTTTTTTAAGGGGGGTAAAATTTTTATTTTATTTTTCACATTTCAGTTTTATTCATTTTTCTTGTCGGTTTGGGCCGATTTGGGACCAAACGCAACAAACCGCGAGTCTCTAGGTGGTCTGAAAGTGCCCAAACATTTTGATAACCCGATCAGCTGATTAGCCACTTTATATATACAATAATAATATAATAATAATATAAAATAATAATAAAATAATTGTAGCTTGATGTTAGTCAGACACTNAAAATGCATAAGTCTATTTCTGTTCCAAATTTTAAATAGATTAATTTTGTATACAACAATGTTAGCGCCAAACCTCATAGTTTTCGAGATATTAGCGAAAAACGATTAAAAATACCTTTTTGCCCCCCTTTCCTCCCCCCTCCCGGCCAAACCCGACACTGCAAGTCGTGCAACTTTTTATCACTTACTACGAGGAGGGCATAGAACAATTTGGCGTGGGGTTGAACTTTTTTTTTTGGATGTTTGGGTGTGGACAATTTTTGAGCTAATTTTACTGTACTACTGAGAGATCTGGGCTTACGAAACTATAGATAAGGAATAATGGCGAGGAGTTGTTATGAAAGCCACAGCCCTACGAAACTTAAAGTATAAAGTAATAATCAACAAATGCCTTAAAATACCTTATAAGCCATATTATTTTAAGAGTTAGAGTTTAGATTATGAAGCAATCAAGTAATCTACCTATAATCATCCCTCTTAGAATGCAAATTCCTCATTTCTGGGAAAGCATTCTAACTTTTTGTCACCTACTGTATGTTCCTTATTTAAATAGATATGAACACTGGAAAATTTACAACAACAACAAAAAAAATAAAAAGCACTGTTATGAGCACTGTTATTGCTATCGCAAAGATCAATCTTATTGATGCACATTAAAATACTTGGCATAGTATTTTTCTTTCTTGCTAGACCTACACCCATTAAAGGATCACACTCGTGTTTGTGGCAAAACTTAGATTATTATACGAGAAATCTAACTAACTGATTAACGCAGCATATGAAAATTTGCACAATTACACAGTTATCGCATAAGAGGGAAATTATCATTTTTAAAATACATACAAGTAATTCACTAAAACTAATATCGCAACTATTACTATTTTCTGCTAACAATAAAACGACATGTTTCGTTATTGGGTTTGATTTTGAAATTGTGTACAGTGCATTAAGTATTGCACTTAAAAAAATTCTAATAACACTTCTATAAGTTATGTCACAATACTTGCTGCAATTCCATTTTTGTTGTCATTTTTTTAGAAATACCACTTCTATATTTTTGTTATTTTTTCATTCTATCTAATAGTTATGGTTTCATTTATTCCAGTCGAATAGAGTTTGTGTGCTAACACTATTGGAATTGTCAAAGGTAATCGACTTGAAATATTGTAATAAAAGAAGAAACAATAAAGGTATAATATTGATTCACCATTACACTAATGAGAAATAGTGCCATTCACTCGAATTGTTCTTTTTTCAACCTCTGTTGCACTCAATATCAAACAAAAGCTCTTTTATTCAAAATTAGTTCTAAACAATGAAATCATTTGCATCAAGTCAAATAAGGAGAAGGTTACTCAAATTATGGTAAGAATCATTTTTTCATTTCAATATCACAACTAAATCTAATATAAATACAATTTCCATAAATGGCGAAATATGTATCAAAATTATTATACCACCTACAAAAAAGCAATAACTAATAGTCCAAGAGATAGCGTGCAAAAAAGTGCCAGACTAACATCAAGCTAGAATTTTTGTGTATAAGTAAATGATTTGGTGCCTTTTAAGAATATGTGATCGGCTAAGTCTGCGGGACATAGCTTGGCAATAGGCATTTGAAAAAAAATAAACCGGTAGAGAGCTGCCATGTCCCGCCCTTTTTGGTGGACAATGTGATTTTCATGATCCTGGGGACTAAATTAGGTAGTAGACCAAACATCAAGTTTATGGCAGTTTGTCCCTTCATAGAGGAACACTTTGATTTGGAGTAATATTTGACTAACAAACCTATTAAGTGACAAACTTCCATCAAATTGATTTTGGGTCTAATAACTAAGTTCGTATTCAAGATCATGAAAATCACATTGTCCACCAAAAAGGGCGGGACATGGCTCTCCGCCGGTTTGTTTTTTTTCAAATGCCTATTGCCAAGCTATGTCCCGCAGACGAACTTAGCCGACCACATATTCTTAAAAGGTACTAAAACATTTACTTATATATAAAACAAGCATTCACCCCAATGCAAGCATTCATGCTTGCAATCAGTGGCTGTATATTATTACTATTTTATATCTACTATTATCATATTGGTTAATTGAGTAGGCCATTTCATTAAATATAACACTTTATACTTAATTATTTGTTTAGCTTAATATAGAAAATATGAAAATTGCTTAACATTAAATTAAAATAAATTACTTGAAATTGGGTCCTCCCACAATAACGCAGGACTTCTTCCAAATTGATAAAAAAAATGAGGATAAAATTTAACTCCCTTGATAGGAATTTCCTCGGCATCCGGAGGAAACATATAGCTAGGCCACACCTAAAACTAAAACGTAATCCTAAAAACAAACACTATATTACACAAAATACTATTAACTATGTAGTATTGGGTCGTAAACAAAATTCCGTGTTTAAGCAATTGTAACCCTCTTAGATGTAACCAAAACTTGTATTTACTATGATGTAAAATGGCCCTGGCTTAGGACATGTTCCTGAGATCCACGCACTAACAAAATATAATGTTTGACC
>KZ652809.1:105247-115479 GCA_001010745.2 Gerris buenoi | reverse complement strand
TTAATATGTTTGAAACTAGTTCATGTAATATGTATAATTATTTAATATTTACAACATTATAATTATGACATTGTTGACAAAATACAAACTGACATATCAAATCTCCCCCCTGATTTACAACTTCACAATTTGGTCTATATGTCTTCTCCAAATTTCTCCATCTTCCATCATTATTCTGTAAATAACCGCGCCTTCTTGATTTATTACCTTCCCTTTTCTCCATTTGTTTCCAGTCCTGTAGTCTCTAACTTGAACTTTGTCCCCCGGTTGGACACTTCTTTTCGCTTTTGAGTGAGCGAATTCATTTTCGTTTCTAGTCAAAAGGTCGATTCTTGTTTTTATATCTCGCCCAAACATCAGCTTATAAGCTGATTGTCCTGTCGCATTAGGTGCTTTCCTTATTTGTATTAGAAGCATTGCGATTTTTGTTTCAATGTTGCCTTGATCGTTTGCCATTGCTTTTAAATGATTTTTGATAGTTTGAACATTTCTTTCTGCTAATCTGTTTGATTTTGGGCAATACGGCGCTATTGTTCTATGTGCTACTCCGTATGTTTGCATAAAATTCGAAAAGTCTTTTGCCGTAAATTGTGGTCCATTATCAGAAACAAGTGTTGTAGGTATGCCGAATGTAGCGAATAATTTTCTTAACTCCTTTATACACCAAAGGGCCCTGCATTTTTCGTCGGTATTACTTCTACCCATTTTGAGAATGAATCCACAACTATAAAATAAAAATATCCTTTTCTCGGCTCTGCAAAATCTACATGAATTCGCTGCCAGCTTCCTTGCTCGGCTCCTTTCTTTTTTCCTGACACTGTGCACAGTTTTTAACTAACACGTCAATATCTTGGTCTAGATTTCTCCAGTAGCAATGGCTTCGGGCTATCTGTTTCATTTTAACAACTCCTAAATGACCGATATGGAGTTCATTCAAAACCTCACTTTGTAGTCTTTTTGGAATCACCACTCTACAGCCCTAGAATAAGCACCCGTTCTGAATTGTGTACTCATTATCATTCATCCCGAGCCTTCTCAACGTTTTACCTTGTATTAAATATTGAGCAGCTGTTTTTAAATTGCTGTCTTTTCGTGTTTCTTCGGCTATTCTTGAACATGTAACTGGCATAGCTTCTATTTGACGTAACTGAAACCATTCACTGTCATCTTTATGAGTTAAGTCCTTTGGATTTTCCACCGGGAGTAGTGACAAAAAATCTGCATTGGCGTTATCTTTTGATAATCTTTATAAAATTTTGTAGTTAAAGCCAGACAAAAAGTGAGCGTAGTTAAAGATTCTAGTTGCTGATATTGTAGGAAGGGTTGATTGTGGATTGAAAATAGAAATTAACGGTTTATGATCTGTTACCAGTGTGAACTTCCTGCCATAGCAGTACTGGAAGAATTTTTTAAGGCCCCAATATATCGCCGTTGCCTCCTTATCAATTTGACTGTAATTTGCTTCACTCCTTGTTGGTGCGGAGGCGTACGCAATCGGTCTTTCTGTTCCGTCGTTCATCCTATGGCACAAGACTGCCCTAACCCGACTGGTGAAGCGTCTGTTGCTAAAATCAATAATAATAATAATGCATTAGTTTGTGTCACTTGTAAGTTCTTTCTTAATTTGCTTGAAACTCTTCTCACATTCTTCCGTCCATTTGAATGGTATTTCTTTTCTTAAAAGTCTAGTCAGTGGATACAATTTTGATGCCAGGTCCGGTACGAATTTCATGTAATAGTTTGCTAAACCTAAAAATGTTCTCAGTTCATTGATGTCTTGCGGTGATCTTGCATTTGTCACAGCTTTTATCTTTTCCTGTGACTTGTGCAATCCTTTCTCATCTACTATATGACCTAGGTACTCAATTCTTGTTTTAAAAAATTGACACTTGTCTTTTTTTAGTCTCAAATTGTACTGTCTTAACTTTAGAAAAACTGCTTCTAATCTTTGTAATAATTCTTTATTGTTTACTCCTTGCACTATTATATCGTTGAAAAAGTAAGCGACTCCTGGCAAATCTTGTAGTATTTGATGCATGAATCTATTCCAAATAGAAGGGGCCACTTTAACTCCAAACATCAAGCGATTCACTTTATACGCCTCCTTATGTGTGCTTAATGTTTGCATTTTGGAACTCTCTTCATCTGTTAGCATATGCAAGTAGGCATTACTTATATCGAGTGTACAAAACACCTTGCCTCCTGTCATTTTAGCAAAGATATCTTCTATCATTGGAATGGGAAACACATCCTCCTTTATTACTTTATTGAGTGTCACTTTAAAAATCGGCACAAATACGCACGGCTCCTGTAGGTTTCATGACTGGAACTATTGGTGTGCCCCATTCACTGAAATCTACTTTCGAAATGATCCCTTCTTTTTCAAGTCTGTCCAGGTCAGCTTCCACTTTTGTTTTTATGGTGAATGGGACTGGTCTCGCCTTCATAAAAATTGGCATTGTTCCATCCAAAAGTTGATATTTAGCTTGAAAATTTGGTATAGCACCTATTTCTTTTTTGAAAATGTGCTTATACATATCTAGAAGAGCGTTTAGGTCCTTTACCTTAGATTCTTTAATTTGCAACATTCTCAGGTCGTTTAAATTAAATTTGATTTCTTTTAACCAATTCCTTCCAAATATTGGATCTACCGTCTTATTAACTATGACCAATTTTCCGAAGAATACTTCCTCATTGACTTGACATTGTACAAAAGTTATTCCATGTGGTATTATTTCTTCTCCAGTATAGGTACTTAACCTTATGTTCGTATCAAGTATTTTATTTTTTAAGTTTAATTTGTTAAAACCTTCTCGCGGAATGGTACTCAAAGAGGCTCCCGTATCCAATTCTATGTTGATTTGTTTACCTTCAATTTTTACCGGAAGTATAAATATGTCACTTATTTTGTCTGAAATTAAATTTAGTTCATGTGGATCATCGTAATTTATATTAGTGTCTTGTTTCTCTAACTGCACTATTCTCTCACCTCTACGCCTTGAATCACCCGTACCTGAATTTCTGCAACAGACTCTAGCTAAGTGTCCTTTTTTCCTACAAAAATTGCAAATTTCATTTATATATTGGCATTCGAATGCTCTGTGCCTTGTACTACCACATCGAAAACATTTACCCTTTAGTGCTTCGAAATGAGATTACCTCGTTCTGATTCTTATTTGGTCTGNGCTCTTCTCACATTCTTCCGTCCATTTGAATGATATTTCTTTTCTCAAAAGTCTAGTCAGTGGATACAATTTTGATGCCAGGTCCGGTACGAATTTCATGTAATAGTTTGCTAAACCTAAAAATGTTCTCAGTTCATTGATGTCTTGCGGTGATCTTGCATTTGTCACAGCTTTTATCTTTTCCTGTGACTTGTGCAATCCTTTCTCATCTACTATATGACCTAGGTACTCAATTCTTGTTTTAAAAAATTGACACTTGTCTTTTTTTAGTCTCAAATTGTACTGTCTTAACTTTAGAAAAACTGCTTCTAATCTTTGTAATAATTCTTTATTGTTTACTCCTTGCACTATTATATCGTTGAAAAAGTAAGCGACTCCTGGCAAATCTTGTAGTATTTGATGCATGAATCTATTCCAAATAGAAGGGGCCACTTTAACTCCAAACATCAAGCGATTCACTTTATACGCCTCCTTATGTGTGCTTAATGTTTGCATTTTGGAACTCTCTTCATCTGTTAGCATATGCAAGTAGGCATTACTTATATCGAGTGTACAAAACACCTTGCCTCCTGTCATTTTAGCAAAGATATCTTCTATCATTGGAATGGGAAACACATCCTCCTTTATTACTTTATTGAGTGTCACTTTAAAAATCGGCACAAATACGCACGGCTCCTGTAGGTTTCATGACTGGAACTATTGGTGTGCCCCATTCACTGAAATCTACTTTCGAAATGATCCCTTCTTTTTCAAGTCTGTCCAGGTCAGCTTCCACTTTTGTTTTTATGGTGAATGGGACTGGTCTCGCCTTCATAAAAATTGGCATTGTTCCATCCAAAAGTTGATATTTAGCTTGAAAATTTGGTATAGCACCTATTTCTTTTTTGAAAATGTGCTTATACATATCTAGAAGAGCGTTTAGGTCCTTTACCTTAGATTCTTTAATTTGCAACATTCTCAGGTCGTTTAAATTAAATTTGATTTCTTTTAACCAATTCCTTCCAAATATTGGATCTACCGTCTTATTAACTATGACCAATTTTCCGAAGAATACTTCCTCATTGACTTGACATTGTACAAAAGTTATTCCATGTGGTATTATTTCTTCTCCAGTATAGGTACTTAACCTTATGTTCGTATCAAGTATTTTATTTTTTAAGTTTAATTTGTTAAAACCTTCTCGCGGAATGGTACTCAAAGAGGCTCCCGTATCCAATTCTATGTTGATTTGTTTACCTTCAATTTTTACCGGAAGTATAAATATGTCACTTATTTTGTCTGAAATTAAATTTAGTTCATGTGGATCATCGTAATTTATATTAGTGTCTTGTTTCTCTAACTGCACTATTCTCTCACCTCTACGCCTTGAATCACCCGTACCTGAATTTCTGCAACAGACTCTAGCTAAGTGTCCTTTTTTCCTACAAAAATTGCAAATTTCATTTATATATTGGCATTCGAATGCTCTGTGCCTTGTACTACCACATCGAAAACATTTACCCTTTAGTGCTTCGAAATGAGATTACCTCGTTCTGATTCTTATTTGGTCTGTTCATATTTAATTGTTTGTCTTGTAGATGGTCGCTACTTTTTTTACTCCTTGGTCTTGGTTTCTTTATTTGATTAACTTCTGTTTCCTCCTTAATTTCCTGGAAATTTAATAGCATAAAGAGGAGTGCCTCACAAAAGCTGCTTCAGAGGTATGTGTAAAAACAAAATGTTGAAAGCGGAAGTTAGTCACAAGATGGTGGACTGAAGAAATAAAAATCAAAGTGCAGGAGAAGAAAGGGCCTGGGAAAAGTATTTAAGAACTAGATGTGAGGAGGACTACAGCGAATACAAAAGGGTAAGAAAGGAAGTAAATCAAGCAGTGAAAGAGGAGAAAATGAACATCATAGAATGAAGCTCAAGAGACAATCCGAAACTATTTTACAAAATTTAAAAAAACATGAGAAAAGACAAAGAATGACCAATTAAATTTATAACATACAGATGTGGAAATACTCTAACTGACCAAAAGAAGATCATGCAACGCTGGAAGGAGTACTTCGAAGACCTTCTGAAAAATGAAGAGTTTAGTGAGGTAGAGGCAGAAGGCAACGAATCTTTCTTAACAGAACCAAGAAGCAGAGCTACCACAAAAGAAGGAGAAATAGAAGAAGAAGAGGAAGAAATAGACTTAGCAGAGCTAAAGAACGCACTTAGCAAACTGAAAATGGGTGAATCAGCAGGCCATGACGGAATTGCCCCTGAAATGATGAAGCACATGGGTGCCGACGGAGAAAGACTCCTGAGAGTAGAACAGTTGGCATGGGAAACAAAAAAGATCCCTAAAGATTGGGAGGTTGCTGTGATTATCCTCATTTTTATAAAAGGAAACAATTGAGAGTGCAGTAAACATCGGGGAATCTCACTGCTCAGTCTCCCTGGAAAAGTCTATAGCAGGATCTTAGAGACAAGACTGCGGAGACTAGTAGAACCACAGCTGCACGAGGCATAGAGCAGGTTCAGGCCAAAGAGAAGCACTAACGACCTTATCTTCACAATGAGACAATGAAGATGCATACCTGTGTTTCATCGACCTGGAAAAAGAATTTGATAAAGTGCCTTGGGCCAAGCTATGGACAGCACTCAGGAATAAGAACGTACCTGAATCTCTGGTTTTACAAATTAAGAGTTTCTACATCACTTGTAGAAACTATGTTCAAACTTCCATGTCATCAAGCGAATTTAGCGTAAGACAAGGGGACATATTAAGTCCCTCTGCTATTTATACTTCTAATGGACGAAGCTATACAATCGTGCCAAAATAAATGTAGTAAATACATGATTGGAAGATGGCAGCTGGATTAGAAGATGTGGACCATGGCGTACGCGGATGACCTAGTCCTAGTAGCAGATTCCCCTAGCAAACTCCAGAAAAATTTAAACTGTTGGGACCAAGAGCTGAAAAAGAGAGGAATGAAAAACAGCCTTGATAAAACAAAAGTAATGGTCATCGCTAGAGAACAAAAAGATTTACAACAAAACTCTGGAACAGGAGCAAAACTTTAAATATTTAAGAGGTTTATTGGAAAGCAAGAGGTTTCTTCAAGGACTTAGATGCTAATATACAACAACAAGTATATCCCAACATTGACTTACGGATCAGAGTGTTGGACAATAACGCAAAAAGAAGTAGCTAGTCTACAAACTTCCGAGAAGAGGTATCTTAGAAAAGTAGAAGGAAAACCCGAAGAGATCGGATTAGAAACCAAACCTTCCGAGACAAGCTCCAAATAAAGTCAGTTAAAGAATTTATCAGCTGCAACTAACTGCGAGGGTTTGGGCCGTAGTTAGAATGGAAAATAAACGCCTCCCTAAACAAGCCTATGAAGCGAGGCCTCAAGAAAAGAGACTCCGCTGTAGACGCAGGAGGACCTGGGAGGATAACATCAAGACAGCACTTGACAAGCGAGGTGTGAACTGGAACCGGGCTCGGAGTCTAGCGGAAGATCGGTCTGAGTGGAGATCTCTTTGTCAAACCTCTACACCTTACCTGATTAAGTATGTAAGTAAGTATGAAAAAAGTAAAACAGGAAACAGGATGTAATAAAAATCACATTAAGAATCCAAATTAAATTCTATGAATCTTACTGGATAATAAGTAGAAGGAAATATTTCTAAGAATAGTTCTAATGTATTTAAACAAGGAAACATGATTTTATAAAATAAAACTTCAAGCCTTATATAATTTTCCAAGAAAACTTCTTTTTCTACTTCATATCAAGAAAATTTGATCAAGAAATTCAAACAAACTTATTTTATTTTTTTTAAGAAATGTATAAAGGCAAGAAATTTAAAAAAATAACAATTTTCATTCAATTTTTATCACTTTCTATAGGGGGTTTTAGGGTCCATGGGACCTAATTTAACTGTCCGTGTCTGGTCTAGAGGGGTGTCCTTATCTATTACATGGATTTGGTGTACAATTTGGCCGGTGCCTGTAAAAAATATCTGTAATAGAGGGGTGTCCGTTAAGAGAGGTTTTACTGTAATAATAAATAATCATTTTAAAGGACATTAATGTGCGGTTTAAGCACCACAATCAGAAATTAAATCAGTCAATTATACATGATATAAGCGCTCAAAGTCGAAAATTTAACAAAAAATGAAAACATGTCTCTATGTATGGCAGAAGGGATGGTCCTACGACAAAAAGCCATAGTGTCAAAGTTGTATCTTTATGATCAATTACCGCTGATGTCATCCACTTCTTCATACAACTTACAGTTTAGCCGCAATTTGGTCCTAAAAAAACACTAAAATGCCATAAGTATTGGTATAATCTACAATATAGGACACATATACACCCTAAAGGATATTGAAATCAAATAAAACCTACTGAAGTTATCGTCGACAGACCGATTTCGTGCCTACACACATGGGAACTTGGTTCTTGCGAACCAAGTTCCCATGTGTGTAGAGGTTAACGAGCTTGGTCTTCCATCGGGTTGGAAAACATTCGTTCACCAGCAGAGCACACGGAGTTACCCTGTGTGTAGAGGACACGAACCGACGTTTGTCATTTTATCAGAGGAGACGCTACATTCTGCACATCCGACTCATTAGTTCCTTTTTACTTCTTTTAACGTTGTATTTTACGCTATTTTTCCCTGTTTTTTTTCTAAAGCAGTTTCCTAACTCTTTTCTAAACACTGTTTGTTTAACGTTTTTTTTTTTCTTTTTAACCCTGTTTTTAGCTCATTTTCAGGCCACATTCGAAAGGAAAACTGACGTTTAAGACGAACCGTTTTTCGTGTACCCTCCTACTGTGTGTAGAGAGCTGACCCCACGAACTTGGTTCCTATGTGTGTATGCCGCTTAAGTGACTGTAGCTCCAAAACGTCGTGAGCTACGATATTCGGGTTTGCGTCATCAGTTTTTTTTGGACAAAAGTTCTAAAAAATGCTGCAAACCGCATCTCAATACGATGTCTTGAAGCGATGTTATAAAGGTTTATTATTGGAAGCAGCATTTGTATCAAGTGTCCGAATTAATTATCAAAAGTTAAAGACAGGTGAAGCCGTTCGTGAAAAATTAGAGTATGTACTAAACAGAAATCCAGGTTGGAAAACTGTCGTGGTGTTGGCTAAAGTGTTGGAAGGCGAGTCACCCAACACCAACAGCTGGTCATACACTCCTCTAGAAGTGGCATCTACAATATCTACCAGTGGTATCGGCAGATGTGGAGCGGTCATTCTCCCGATTAAAAATAATATTAAGTGATTTGAGAGTGTTTTACTCCCGAGATGCATTTAGTTGTTCAAGTTAATGTATTTTGAGCCCCCCAGTTTATTTCTTGAACTATTTTTATAAATTGTATAAAATAATTGTAAAATATAAATAAAATAAAGTATAAGAATGTACTATTTTTTTTTGTTTTTTTTGTTCTTTTCCCACTTATTTAATAGTTTAACTGTTGTTTTAGTGGCTCCATTTTAGATTTTTTTCGTGCATATGTATAAAAGCATATATATTGGGCATCTTCATGCATATATCGAGGTTTTATTTTGCATATATTGCCGAGCCCTACTCATCACATAGATGATGTTACAGTGTTTTCCTGTTCTAAAATTTAAATTTTAAACTAATGTTTGTGTGAGTATTGCCCATAAACGTTTTAACGGAGAATGCTATTCAACTTCGGAGAATGTTTCCCAACCCTATGGTCGGCACTCAAAATAGTATTTATATATAGACCAAATACTATTTGGCCACGACAGAATATGTTTTAGTGTCCCGAAAAATCTTGGGGCTTTGTAGGTAAGAGTCCCTCAGTGTTATAAAAAACATTGAAGTTGTGTTAAGCACAATGTTGCCTGAAATTGAAGATCAAATGCTAATTTAAACAACCGTCATTGCATGGCTTTCGCCCGGTAGTTTTTAAAGTTATAGCTATGAAATTTAAAGTAAAAGAATGTAGTTTTCAGACCCCGCTAACCCTATATCTCTATTTATTACAGATGTTGAGCTATAAGTGTTCAAAAANTGCAACAAGGAGTAAAAAAAAAACTCCTAAATGTTTAATCTCTTTTCTTTAAACTTGTGACCATGAGTCATCCCCCTACTGGCCCGCTAACATAACTTCAGAAATGAAGTCCTTTATATAATACAATACTGATAAATAAAAAAAATCATCAATGCCATTAAACGTATTAAGATGATCAGTGCGCTCATTTTTTCAACATAAATAACGCTGCAAAAGCAGGGGTATTGCAACAAGGAGTAAAAAAAAAACTCCTAAATGTTTAATCTCTTTTCTTTAAACTTGTGACCATGAGTCATCCCCCTACTGGCCCGCTAACATAACTTCAGAAATGAAGTCCTTTATATAATACAATACTGATAAATAAAAAAAATCATCAATGCCATTAAACGTATTAAGATGATCAGTGCGCTCATTTTTTCAACATAAATAACGCTGAATCCAACTGACATAGCCTCGGCATGTATACTCGGACATTTACACCAAATTTTATCTAAATTGATCGACTATTACTCAAGTCATCAACGGACACATAAACGTTACCAATAAACAGACAGACAAGATGCATATCTCGTCCAATGAAAGAATTTCATGGATTTTTTTATTTCTTTCTAATAGTTATATATAACTATAAATTTCACTTGTATTTCTAGTTAACAGGTAATTTTATCCGAGTAATTGTTGTGCCGTTAAACTGCCTATCTGACATACGTTACCGTTTCCTAGTCTCCAATCCCATGCTCAAGTATACATCTCTCTGCATTTGATAATGACAAGTCTTAGTGTTGATACAAACATCTATACTTTCATTTCATCATGCATTATTACTATTATGGATATATATTACTATGGATAGCATGGAGAGGTGTAGAAAAAATATTTTCATAATTCATAATAGTTAGGATGTAACACTGTGAGGCACCGACAATTTACATTAACTAACTATCCACTATCAGCTACAAACTTCATACTGACCTCGGTCCCAATTTGCCCCGATAATCAGTTTTTTTTTTTTTTTT
>KZ652809.1:80564-98311 GCA_001010745.2 Gerris buenoi | reverse complement strand
TATTTCAATTTTCTCTTTAGTTTAGCTTAATTGGTTAGAGCTCCCGCACACTGGAAATGAGGGGGAGGTCCGTGATTCGAGTCCCGGCGCTGAAGTCTATTTTTCTCTGTCTTTCTCCCTTTGTAAATAGTAATTATAATTTGATTTAAATTTAAACGTTCCGTAGTATGAATACTACCAAAAACTTATAAATATTGAATTTTTATTTATATTGCAGAAGTCAGTTTTTAAATTAACCTTATTTTTCATTTTAAGTATATGGAACGCTTCCATAATACGTTGTTTCTTAACGCTATTTTCATAAGCCATGATTTTGGAGTTATCAAATGCGAAATAATGTCCTGCATGGATCGAGTGTACACCAAGGGCTGTCTTAGTGCTTTATGTAAATAACGTTAACAAACAACATATCATGGAAGCTTTCAATATACTAAAAA
The DNA here is from genome assembly GCA_001010745.2 of Gerris buenoi. Classification (NCBI taxonomy): domain Eukaryota; kingdom Metazoa; phylum Arthropoda; class Insecta; order Hemiptera; family Gerridae; genus Gerris; species Gerris buenoi. The sequence goes on along the minus strand of KZ652809.1, from coordinate 97,874 downwards.
GTAAAAAAACGGTTAATTTTAAAACTGACTCCTGCAATATAAATAAAAATTACAACACTATTTTTAAATGTTTCGAAGAGAGGTAAACGTGATTATTTTAACTCAATTACTATAAATTAAATACTTTATAAGTGACAGATAAAAGGCTGAGTGGCCTATAATTGTTGGTTTCGTTACCTTTTTTGAATAATAGCACAAGTTTCGCTTGAAACCAATTCTCCGGAATGCTCTCCTTTGTTAAACACAAGTTAAACAGCTCGCCCCCAGCTTTCAGCTCCTCTCCTGCTATATTGTCCTTTCCACCAGCTTTCAGCTCCTCTCCTGCTATATTGTCCTTTCCACCAGCTTTCAGCTCCTCTCCTGCTATATTGTCCTTTCCACCAGCTTTCAGCTCCTCTCCTGCTATATTGTCCTTTCCACCAGCTTTCAGCTCCTCTCCTGCTATATTGTCCTTTCCACCAGCTTTCAGCTCCTCTCCTGCTATATTGTCCTTTCCACCAGCTTTCAGCTCCTCTCCTGCTATATTGTCCTTTCCACCAGCTTTCAGCTCCTCTCCTGCTATATTGTCCTTTCCACCAGCTTTAGCTCCTCTCCTGCTATATTGTCCTTTCCACCAGCTTTCAGCTCCTCTCCTGCTATATTGTCCTTTCCACAAGCTTTCCCTTTCTTTTCCTTATTTATAGCCCACTCAACTTCACTCAATAATGTTTCAGGAACCTCCTCCTTATTCCAGCTTCTCAGATTTTCTGTTAGACGCTCTGTTCTTCTGCCTGTGTAAAGATCACAGTAGTACTTCGCAATTCCGTTGGCTATTTTCCCTTAATCTCTAAAAATTATTATTATTATTTTTATTTTATTTTATTTTTTTAAATTTAAAAGAAAAGAAAAAGAGTTACAGAAAGATATATTAAGGAAATAAATGATAAAGATGTAAAGATAAAATAAAATTAATTGTTCTTGTGCAGAAAAATCTGAAAAATCGACTTACAATGAAATACTTAAATGTAAAATGTGCAAGACATTTTTTCATTACATGTGTCTAGGATTGAAGAGAGATACATTTAATAAAATTACAGAAATAAAGAAAATCGGCTGGATGTGTAACAAATGCAAAAATATCGACAAGAGCGCATCTGCTTCGAATCAGTTATTTATCAGTTAGAATCAAAGTTATTTCAATCTCTGAAAATTTCGATGTCAGAAAATGTTGAAAAACCGAGTAATAGATAAAGTGCTAAGCCAGCTTATTAGATGAGAAACTAGTCAAAGTCAATGAAAAGTTGATCAATGATGAAGAAAACTTGAATAGTGTTTTTACTCGAACTACCAATGTCGATCATGAGATTATTACACCGAGGACTGAAAACTCGCTCCTAAGGAATAATGTTAGCAAACTAGAGCAATAATCTTATAGCAATATCTTATATAACAGCAGAGCCAATAATCTTATATTATCATCTGTGGTGTCCCTCAAACTCAAGCAATATCAGTATACTCCATCTTAGACTCTTTGTCTAAAATAAATAATGTGCCGTTCAAAAGAGAAAAGATAAGTGTCACACACCCGACTTCCAGTCAGAGAAGACACAAATTTTCCTCTGCTTCTGGTTCAATTTGTAAGAAGGGATGGTAAAACGAAATGGTTCCAAACCTTTCGTACGGCCTCAAACATCGATAGTCTTACCGGACATAGATGCAAGAAAACTGAATTAATTCTTTAAGGTAGAATAACGGCTGCTGAACATCTTACCAAACGTAATTCGATGCTGTTGGCTTAAGCCAGGGAAGTGGCAAATCAACTAGGCATTCAGTTTGTGTGGTTCAAAAACTTTTGTAAAAATTGTTGTAAAAAAAAATTGTTAATATATATTCTGCAACTATATACTATTTTATATAATTCAGTATAGTGAGTAAGAATATCGATAATATATGTAGCTAGCCACATTTGTGGTTCTCGTTTTAGCCTAAAAAATTTGGATATGTTTGTCAAATTTTTCGTGTATAATGAAACTGATAAAGATGATTACTTTGGCCAAGGTTCTTCGCATAGATACGGAAGAGACCAGACGACATCGACAGCTTGGACAAAACAACCACCATCTAAAATTATTTTGTTCCATTTTAATTTGTTTAAATATTTCAAGTCAAAAATTGTGTCTAAAATGCTTATTAATGTTACCTTAATTAATAAAATGTTTATTGCAACATTTGTTTCAATATTTCACCTCATTTAAATTACCCAAATATGAAGAAAACGTTAACGGGTCTGTCAGACCCGAACTCCCTGACTCGGGAGTATTATAGGCAGGGTTAACTATGCAGGGTTAACCACTGATGATGGCAGACATGCCCAAACCGGTTTGGTGTAAAGTGTAAATACTTGAGATAAAGACAGTTAAAAAAGTACCTAAAATTAAATGGTGTTTTATTTCAAATATAAGTTATTTTGCGTAGGGTGAATACCCTTATTACAAGAGAAACAATTTGAAGTAGGTTTCCGGTTACTCCTAGTGGAGAGACCTTGACTGGTCATATTGAGGTTGTAAGGAAAATCAAAGTGACACAGAGCCCGATGTTAACACCACGGAGTTCAGTGTAACACTGAAATTTTAATAATTATTTAATTTTTAAATTGTAACGACTCCCGATTTCGACTCTCCAACCGTGACGGAATTTTATATCATGGTCGCTAACAGGCTCAATTTTGTAAGTAAATCGTTATTGTTATGTTAATTAGTATCAAAGTTTTTGTAAATAATTAGATTTAAATTCAAATCTGGTTTTTTGTTTTAATATATGTTCACCCCAGATTTAAATTTATAATGAAATAAAAAGATGATATTACAAAATGAACTAGAAGAGATTACAAATATAATTAATATTATTAGAATTCTATAGCTAATTCTAATTTTTAACAATTGAAAAAAGGTTTGTAATGACTGAAGATGACTTTATAATAAAGTTGAAACGTTTCATAAGTAAGAAGATATAGTAATCAAATTACTATATCTTCATTTATATTTTAGTAATAAAGAGCTTGATTTGAAAAGCACGTCACAAAGGGTTTGAAGTTAGACGTTTGGATTGCACTACTAGAAGCATGTTGAGGGTTTGGAGCATTGTGCAGATGACATGAAGTAAACCTAAGATATGCTTCGAGTCAACATCACAGCACACCACAACCCTCAATATGCTTACAGTAGTGCAAGCATCTTGAGGGTTTGGAGCATTGTGCAGATGACATGAAGTAAATCTAAGATATGCTTCGAGTCAACATCACAGCACACCACAACCCTCAATATGCTTACAGTAGTGCAAGCATCTTGAGGGTTTGGAGCATTGTGCAGATGACATGAAGTAAATCTAAGATATGCTTCGAGTCAACATCACAGCACACCACAACCCTCAATATGCTTACAGTAGTGCAAGCATCTTGAGGGTTTGGAGCATTGTGCAGATGACATGAAGTAAATCTAAGATATGCTTCGAGTCAACATCACAGCACACCACAACCCTCAATATGCTTACAGTAGTGCAAGCATCTTGAGGGTTTGGAGCATTGTGCAGATGACATGAAGTAAATCTAAGATATGCTTCGAGTCAACATCACAGCACACCACAACCCTCAATATGCTTACAGTAGTGCAAGCATCTTGAGGGTTTGGAGCATTGTGCAGATGACATGAAGTAAATCTAAGATATGCTTCGAGTCAACATCACAGCACACCACAACCCTCAATATGCTTACAGTAGTGCAAGCATCTTGAGGGTTTGGAGCATTGTGCAGATGACATGAAGTAAATCTAAGNGACTTATAATATATATATATATATATATATATATATATATATATATATATAAGTAAAAAAGAAACGTGTTTATTGTTGCTATTGTTGACTTACAGGTGAGTGTAAATAAAAAAAGTATTAAACAAGCAAGACTGGTTTAGTATACTCACCTACATGTCAACGAAAACAACAATAAACATGTTTCTTTTTTACTTTCAGCGAAGTTTACTAAAAATTCCTCTTATGAATGGGTAATGATATTAAAATTAATCCAAAATTTAGGAAATACAGAAGTTTTTCCTCAAGTCCGAACAATTTAAGCTCGGTTCTATTCCAAGTTATGAAACCACAAAGAAAAAATAGTTTTTAATTTTTTTCTTAAAAATAAAAGTTGTATACATTTTTTGTCACGTAATTTGAGAGTATGAAAATTAAAATTACACTTTCTTTGTAGGAAATTTGATCTACTTTACAACGAAACCAACAATTTCATTCTAGTTAATTAATTAGTTTTGTGTAGTCTTATTTAATATCGTAGTATAGATTATTTCTAATTTTTCTGTATGTTTCTTCATCCTGTAATAGATCCATCTTACATTATGCAAAAATAGTTTTCCTTTTACTTTAATTTTTTCTTATTATTATTATTTAAAAACGATTTAAGAGTTTTTCCTCTATTATATGTGTATGTTGTAAATTATTATTTGCCTGTTAAGAGCCAAATAGTATTATAAAAAAAGAGAATAATTGTTAGCATGATTTTTCTGAACATTTATGCTAAATTTCACCAAATCAGCCCAGTAGTTTAGGCTCCACGAAGTAAACATAATCTAATGATCTTAAGGTCTACCACATTAGCGACCATCTCCTTTAATAAACAACTTGCTTCGATAATCCTTAATTATAAGTAATTTCAATCATACCTTTAAAGAACAGGTGGAATTTTCAAGAGGGCTGCCAACAAGAACCGATGGATTATTCTCATCAACAACTATAACATCACATTCTCCTTCTAAAAAAAAAAAATAATAAAATAAAAAAAAATAGATTTAATTAATATCATAGGCAAAAAAAAAATAANTTCAAATCCCGGCGCTGGAGTCTATTTTTCTCTGTCTGTCTCCCAGTGTTAATAATGATTATAATTTGATTTAAATAAATACCTATAAATCACCTACAACTATATTCTTCAATTTTACAAAAGACAGCATTAATGAATACCTTATTATATACTTTGGTTTCTAAAACACTACTACCTAATAATGCACTCAAATTATAAAATAGTCTAGCATCAAATTCTGGGTATTTCAAGTAGTTGAAACTTTACAGAAAATTCAGATGTCTACCAAAATATAACTTAACAAAAAATCGCCTTCTTAACGAATTTTGTAATCAGATGGTTGCTGACATATTCCGAAAATGTAAACTTAAAAAAAAAAAAAATGTATTTCTGACGTTTGAAAATTACTTTTCTAGATCATTTATAATAAATATGTTGGTTTGTAATGATATTTAAAGTTTCTTTAAGCTTTATGCTTTGAAATATTTACTCAATACTATTATTTTCCATATTTATACAAAAATGATGTATAATATATATATATATATATATATATATATATATATATATATATAAGTAAAAAAGAAACGTGTTTATTGTTGCTATTGTTGACTTACAGGTGAGTGTAAATAAAAAAAGTATTAAACAAGCAAGACTGGTTTAGTATACTCACCTACATGTCAACGAAAACAACAATAAACATGTTTCTTTTTTACTTTCAGCGAAGTTTACTAAAAATTCCTCTTATGAATGGGTAATGATATTAAAATTAATCCAAAATTTAGGAAATACAGAAGTTTTTCCTCAAGTCCGAACAATTTAAGCTCGGTTCTATTCCAAGTTATGAAACCACAAAGAAAAAATAGTTTTTAATTTTTTTCTTAAAAATAAAAGTTGTATACATTTTTTGTCACGTAATTTGAGAGTATGAAAATTAAAATTACACTTTCTTTGTAGGAAATTTGATCTACTTTACAACGAAACCAACAATTTCATTCTAGTTTTTATACTTGTGGAGCAATAATTGTTTTTATGAGCAAAGGTATAAGGTATGCGATCTAAAAGAAATCACAAAATTTGTCCTAATGGGAGGACGGTTAATATTTGACCTATGGTTTGTATAGTGTTTTTTGTAGCCCTTGAGGCGTAGAACAACCTATTTTATTTTTTCACATACATCGCCTGTCACCCTGTATGTATATGCTGATTTAATTTATTTTGAAAAAGTTGTCTAGTTTTACCTATGTACATTTTTGAGCATTCGTCACATTGTTTTTCATAAACAACTCCTATTTCATTTTTGGTTTCTATTTTATCTTTTAAATAGGTAAAAAAGTTATCTTATATTTTGTTTGTTGGCTTTATTCCAAATTTAATATCATTACAATCAATTGTTTTTAAATACTTGCTTGATTTCTTCAGTTAATTCTTTTATACAAACCAAACTATGGAATTTGCTTTTTAATATTTTATTTTTTTCTGTATTATAAATTTGATTTTAGTTTTTATACCACTGGGATTGATTGTGAATTGGCTAAAACTTTGTTTTGAGGTTTTTAAAAATAGCATTTTTAATTTCTTGTAAAAATATATTGTCTGTTAATTTAATTGCTTTTGATATTAAATTGAAAATTGCATTTACCTTTTGATTTTTAGGGTGGATTGGTCTGTAATTTAAAAATTTGTTGTTTTTAATTTCTTGTTCGTACTATTTTGATTTTAAATGTCCATTGTTGTCTCTGTGTATCGTTAGATCTAGGTAGTTCACTCTTTTGGTTTTTTTCTATTGTAAATTTTATATTAGGATGAAAATTGCTCAAAGCATCTAATAAATGGTTGTACCTTTTTTCTTTTAAAATTACTAGGAGTAGCCATGTTGGCCTAGTCACGTTCAGATCAAGCTCTGTTATTTTTACATTTTCCTTTTGAGTAAACTTGCAGTTGTGTAGTGCTGTCATTTGAATATACCCATAAAACCGTCAAATCAGAGGTAACATTTTAAAATAACATTTAAATGAGTAATATTTTCTTGTTATTTAGCTTGTTATTTTCTTGTTCAAAGCTGTTTAAAGCTTAGCTCTGATTGGTTGTTGAGAATCGATTAATCAGGTCGATTACACAGGCATAACATTTTTTTTTTTAATAGCAAGTTTCCAAAAACTGTCACCTACCTCGTTCTAGGCAAACTAGCCATGATCGGTAATCGATCCTATCTGAAATCGATAGCTCAACAGTTAAAGCCATAACTAGTTGCGAAGGGAGGGAATTGATAAAGAGGCTAAGAACAAATCAATCAAACGTCCAAGATCGAGTCCAAAGCAAAACTCTACTAATCTTCCCGCGAAGAAGAAAACAGCCATGGATCTCAGCGCTTTTGAAGCTAAATTAGATCAAAAGTTAAAGCCTCTCGCCACAAAGGAAGATCTCAACCTACTTAAAGAGACAATTAACAACGCTATCCATCAAAATACTGTCCTTAAGAAAGAAATTGACCAAATCAAAATTGTAAACAGTAATTTAGAAAAAAAAAAGATCAACTTGAAAATAGAGGAAGGAGAAATAATCTAATATTTTGGGGTCTTCAGTCTTCAACCTTTTGCGAAATCGGACCGTGCAGACTTAATCAAGCAATTCTGTGTTGAAAAATTAAAACTTATATATAACCCCCCTTGGAGCCCATATTCTGTGTACATCGGGTTCAAATAAAGCTATTATCGGTCATGTTCCTAGGGACTGGGACATTAACAATATCCTGCACAACTGCAATAGGTTAACCGGTTCAAATTCTAGTGCCAGAAGAGACTTCTCAGCCACTGTTAGGAGGAAAAGATCCAAGCTTCTAGCTTTAAGAAGAGAAATTAAATTTTATACTCGTTGTAAAGTCAAATTAGCAGTCGACCAGCTTTTTGTCGAAGGGATAAAATGTTCTATTTCCGAAGATCTATAAAACATTGTCTGTGAAGATGGAAATGGTTATGAAAGGTTTCATTCCTTAACTGGACTTGATGCTCCTGTAATTTTTCACCAATCGGAAAAAAGAAAAACAAACTTTGAAAGCTTAAATTCGGGACAAGGTATCAATAACGTCGGAGGAAATTATTCACCAGTGTAGCTTAGTTGGTAGAGCGCTAGACTGGAAATTTAGAGGCCCGTGGTTCAAATCCCGGCGCTGGAGTCTATTTTTCTCTGTATGTTTTCTGTAGTTAGAAATAATTATAATTTGATTTAAATTAAAATTTAATCTTTCCATAGTATGAATACTACCAAAAACATAAAAATGAATTTCTAATTGATTGTACTAGGTACAGGTACTAATTGGGTAATTTATAATTATAAGCGTTATTTCTCGGTCTAGTTCTATGTCATTAATGTTGAATTCTCAGAATTGGAAAACAAACAAATACTAACATCACAGAGCACTACGACCCTGACCTCGACTCGAACTTAACGAACGACGAGATATTGACGGCTCTACAATCTAGTAATAATGCATCTCCACCTGGACAGGATCTAATTAGATCCGACTTCTTCAAAAATCTTCCCCTCGAGTGGATAGACTTCCTTAAGCTGTTTTTTAATATAATCTTGGATTATGAAACCACTCCTGGCCCTGGCGATTGGTCTAAAATGAATACGATCCTTCATTTTAAGAAAGGCGATAACAATTACTTAAACAATTATAGAGGCATATCCTTAGTCAATTGCATAACAAAATTATTTACATCTATCCTTAATAACCGACTCCGTATTTGGGCAGAAAAATACTAAGTTTTACCTGAATCTCAATTAGGATTCAGAAAAAATAAGAGTTATCTCGATAGCATATTCATATTAAATTCTCTGATTCAAAATCATATTAGGCTCCCAAAGAGAAAATATATAGCTTTTATACACTTTAAAAAGGCTATTGATAGCATTTGTCGTGTGCGTCTCAGGAAAACTTCAAATGCTAAAAGTCAGCGCAAAATTCTTGACAATTATGATCAATATTTATGAACAGGCAAAAACAAAAATGATCTACAATAATGAGGTTGGTGGATATTTAATGGAGAAAAAAAATTATTCTTTGTCTGAATCTAATTTCGAATTAGCTTGGAATTCTTTAAAATAACGCTACGAAATTCCAGAGTTTTGGCATCGCACTTTTCGAGGAACTTATTAAACCTGACATATTCACTTCAGAAATTCATTTCTAAAACGAATGATAATATTACTGGTTTACAAAAAATTAATTTAACCAATCTCGCAGACTTTTTATTATTCAGTTTATCTATTCGTCAATTAGATCACCATGAGTTTGAATCTAAGAACCGTAGTATATCATTTCCTTCTTTCGAAAGTTTGATTACATTTGTAAAGTCAGAATGTAGGTTATTAGAAATCACTTCTTCATTCAGTTCTTCTAGTACCATTAATTCTAAATCTGATCAACAATCGTCTTCATACAAACCTAGTAATAAGAAAGTTTTACTAACCACACCACCTGATAAATCTTCTTATCAAATATATCCTCAAAATATACAGTGTCACACTCCGCCTAACAATAATATACAATGTCGTCTATGTAGCCAACCGCACCAATTGTATCATTGTCCTAGTTTTAACGCACAAAATGTTATTGACCGCTGCAATTATTATGTGAAAATGAATTCCCTATGTTTCAACTGTCTGCAAATCCACTCGAAACTGCAATTTGTGTTTTCAGAGGCATCATTCATTACTGCACACGATTCAGTCTCATGTTCAGGAATGTTTTCATATATTTTTGCACTTCACATAAGCGAGATAAGGGGGGGGGGCACGTTTCACACCCACTTCAAACTTGACTACGCTCGCGCTATCAAAGTTATAACCAAAGAATTATAGATTTTTGTAATCAGCTCGACGTACCCTTTCATATGATACCCCTAACGGTGTCGAAAAAAAAATTTAAAAAATGTTAACCCTAAGGGTATAGCTGCACACTGGGCAACTTTTAATCTCGGTGGCTAAATAATTCAGTCGCCTGGCAGTTGCCTGCTACTCTTCTAAGCGCACACAGGCAACTAAATAGTTGAACAGTTTAATCGGGAGGAACAGGATTTAATCGAAAGTGCATGTGTTTGTTTCCTGGTTTTAACAAGGAGAAAAGTACAGACATTTTTGGATCCATCCCCTAATTAGCACAAGAATAATAGAAGGACAATTTCATAAATTGTTGGACAGAATAAAAAAATCCCGTCAAGTACTTGCCAGCCAGTTACTAAAAGGGATTCTTCGGTCATAAAACTTCATAAATAAAACATTATTTTTTATTTATTTATTTATTTTTAATAAAATATACTTAAAAAATGTGAAATTTTAAGAAACAAGGTGTGCATGTATATTATCTATGTTTCTAGGATGACCTCGAATCCCTAAAAATATTACAAAAAAATGTAATAATTATATTTTAGCATAATGTGATTGGAAAGTTTTGAGAATCTTTTGTTGCTGGAAGGGCCTCGTATTTCATATCAGGATACAAATTTACGAATGGCAGTATGACCAGAGGAAATATTAGCAGTAACTACGTGAAGAAATCGTCAACTGAGCTTTGAGAGAGCAACTTTTAATTGCCCCTGTGCGGGGACACGTCTAAACCTGTATGTTTCATTCCGCAGGCAACAGTTGACTCATCCGATGAATAGGACAGGTTGGAACTTTTAAATTGTGTTCAGGCAACCATAAGGCCCTATTCACACGGTGAAACGCGAATCACGTTTCGAGCTGTCTCGCGACCAGGAGAATGGGAGACTGCGAGACTCAAGTTTCTCTTCATATTCACACTACGACGACTCAAGTTGCGAAATTAAACCACGTTTAGGAGTAAAGTGAGTTTTCAGCGACGCTAGGCCGTACAAACACCCAGTACTTTTCATATTTGTGTATCTAAGTCCCTGAACAATGCCTATGTCTAGTGATTCTAGAAGCGATGAGGACATCATCATAGTTTTATTATTACCAACTGTAATAATAATTAATTAATAATTATAAATCATATTCACATAGGTAATTAAAAAGGAATGTTTTGTAGGAAACTGAGAGACTGGGAGACCAGCACGCTGAGTCTCATGGTTTCATAGTTGCACGGTCTCCCAGTCGCCGGTACTGCAGTATCCCCGTCTGAATACCGCCACCTAATTACATTGCTGGGTCTCTTGGTATCAGAGTCTCCTAGTTTCAAGGAGATTCGAGTTTCACCGTGTGAATAGGGCCTAAGATATCACTTGTTCTATTTTCGGTGATTAAAAGTTGCTTGGGAAAAATCGCCAGTGTGCGGCCACCCTTAAGTTTTTTTCCCTAATCTGTTGAAAAATTTTTTTTTTTTGTCACTATATTTTTTAACATGTGTGGGTAGGTACAAGACATAAACATGCCAAATTTCAAAGTCATCGGACGAAAGGTGTAGCCGTGAGAGCAGGCGACGGACGGACGGACAGACAGACTCACGCAGGAAAATATAAGGGTCCTTGGTTTTGCCTACGGACCCTAAAAAGGATATATTTACTTAAAGAGCAGCTCACAGGTAACAGGAAAGGGAAAAAATAAATACTTACGAGCTTTGAAAACACAGTAAGTACATAAAGTGATAGGGTAAGAACATAGAGAAGACTGCGAAACAAGTATGACAAAACATAACAGTAAACATTTGCAAGGTAAATAAATAGGATAAACATTTACAATAGTAATTGTATATAAAGAAAATTATTACTTTCGAAATTTCATAAATTCTAAAACTTCACCTAGGCCAAGGTACCAATAGGTACCTATTTATCTGAAATTAGAGAAGTAGGTACATATTGGCACTTATCTATTTTTCTAATGGAATTTCTAATTTCAATGTATGGAGGTACTGTATTAGAAGAAGACAAAAAAAAAATTAATAATCTAATTGACTAATATTATTTCATGTAAATCTTTACAGAATAATATTTTATGATTTGATTACCAAACAACATGAGGCATCTAGTTCCAAAACCAAACAACATGAGGCATCTAGTTTCAAAATCAAACAACATGAGGCATCTAGTTCCAAAACCAAACAACATGAGGCATCTAGTTCCAAAACCAAACAAACTGCCTGCTTCACATTTCTTAACAGTCACATAAAGCTGTGGTCAACATGAAATTTAATTTTTAAAAACAACATCTCAATAATTTAGAATAGTATCCTTTAAATGTTTGAACCCGAACTTCATGAAAAGTACAGTAGACACCTCATTTAAAATGAATAAATACAAAAAAAAAAAAAAATTAAAATCATTTTTTTTGAGGTTTGTCTGGTTTTGGAATTAGACCCCTCGCATAATAAACTAGATTATTTTATATGCCAAACTTTAATACAATTGTTTAACATGTAAAAAAATATATTTATAATGATTAATTCAACGATAATATTTGTAAATCATTTTAAAAAAATACTTAAATATAATAGTAATTTGTTATTTACTGTTAATCAGTATCTACATTTTTTAATTTATAAAACAGTTTGTGATTAATAAAAATAATTTTAAATAAAATCACTATAATTTACAATCCTAAAACCTTATCAATACAAACATCAAACAAGATAACCACCAGCAATTAATATATAGTAAAACTCAAAAACACAATTAACATTATACATACATTACTTACGAATTAATCAATAAAGTTATTTTGTAATTTTCAGGCAAATATCTCATGACACAATGAAAGAAACTACATTTTTTATTTATATAAATAAAAGATTTAAATAAAGAAAAAAAATTAATGGGTGTGAGGGGATGTGGACATGAAAGAACAAGATTCTAGCAAATGCCTTTAAAACAGTAATAAAACTGACAAAAGGACCTAGAGCCGTAGGAGAACATATACCAAACTCATGCAGTACGATATTTAGCTATATTAAAAATACGCTTCTAAATTCACAGAGCAATTGAACATTTTCCATTTTATATTTGATGCTGCAGTAGTCGGGTCCGTTAAGGAAATAAAATTCACTTTTGCAATATTTGGACCTCTCCTCAGGTCATTCTCAAGCTGATCGACTAGTTAAGTGATCGACTAAGTTATCCAACAATATATGAATTATGTTCTTGAATTATTTTATTCGAATCTTTTCGATTCTCGTCATTTCTTCTCAAGTCAGGTAACGATCATTTCAATTATGATATTCACTTATTAATGAATTACAATTCCAAAATATTTATACGTAAATCACTTAAAATTTCCTTCCTTCTGCTATCGATACAACCTTGATCGGTTGTATCGATAACTTCTAGTCGATCAGCTTGAGAATGACCCAAGGAGGGGTCGAAATATTGCGAAAGTGAGTTTCATTTTCTTAACGGACCCGACTACTGCAGCGTCGAATACTAGAAGCAACAATTTATAATTTACTATTTTATATTAGTTTCAAGATCAAAAAAGCTTGGACATAAACAAAATGTTCACAGGGGGGATTTATAGGGGGAACTGTAAAAGCAGAGGCACTATGAATCTATGAAAGGGCTTGTATTCACATTTGGAGAAAGGATCGACAACCAGAAGTAGATAGTACTAGTAGGTATGTCATACACGAGCCCACAATATAACAATTATATTTTTATAAAATGCCGTAAGATAATTGCATTCAAAATAAGACATCGTTAACTAAAAAAAAGATTAACCGGAGCAAAAAGGAGAAACAAACATAGCGATCTAAAATAAGAACCCGATTTTTATAATTTTAAAGACGTTTCAGGCTCCCTGTCACACGCTCTTAGAAAAATTAATAAGTAAAACTTAATAATAAATAGCTGGAAATTCTGATAAGGTCTGATTAAAACAAAAAAATTCCAAGATGCTATAATAATAATGTGTGGCCCAACAGCCCACAGAGGGCTCAGACTGACCAAAGGGCTTATACAACTGCATACGTAATGGATGACATAGGCTTGTAGGTACACTGTACTACACAGGCTATGCATATCACTACATCACCTGTATAAACCTTATAACAATGACCTACCACCAACCCGTAACAAGATGCAGCAGTATTAAACAAAAATACCCCCACTCAAGTATACCATTAACCTTCTTATATTTATTCATATAACTTAATTCTCAATCAAACGCATACTACCCGCTACATTGTGGGTCGTGGGTAATGCTATCGATTAATGGATGCATAAATCGATAGAGTTGCCCAGTGTTAAAGATGGATTAGTTGAGGGGACGCCTCAGACTAGGAGAAGTGGTATGTGAGACTGTAGCAAGTCAGTAGTGGGTAGTCAGAAGTTGAGGGGACACCTCAGACTAGGAGAAGTGGTATGTGAGACTGTGGCAAGTCAGTAGTGGGTAGTCAGTAGTTGAGGGGACGCCTCAGACTAGGAGAAGTGGTATGTGAGACTGTGGCAAGTCAGTAGTGGGTAGTCAGTAGTTGAGGGGACACCTCAGACTAGGAGAAGTGGTATGTGAGACTGTGGCAAGTCAGTAGTGGGTAGTCAGTAGTTGAGGGGACGCCTCAGACTAGGAGAAGTGGTATGTGAGACTGTGGCAAGTCAGTAGTGGGTAGTCAGTAGTTGAGGGGACGCCTCAGACTAGGAGAAGTGGTATGTGAGACTGTGGCAAGTCAGTAGTGGGTAGTCAGTAGTTGAGGGGACGCCTCAGACTAGGAGAAGTGGTATGTGAGACTGTGGCAAGTCAGTAGTGGGTAGTCAGTAGTTGAGGGGACGCCTCAGACTAGGAGAAGTGGTATGTGAGACTGTGGCAAGTCAGTAGTGGGTAGTCAGTAGTTGAGGGGACGCCTCAGACTAGGAGAAGTGGTATGTGAGACTGTGGCAAGTCAGTAGTGGGTAGTCAGTAGTTGAGGGGACGCCTCAGACTAGGAGAAGTGGTATGTGAGACTGTGGCAAGTCAGTAGTGGGTAGTCAGTAGTTGAGGGGACGCCTCAGACTAGGAGAAGTGGTATGTGAGACTGTGGCAAATCAGTAGTGGGTAGTCAGTAGTTGATGAAGTAATCAAGCAATATGTTTTTTTTTTTTTTTGTTTTTTTTGTAAAGAGTTTAAGTGACCATGTGCTTGGTGGCGAGTCACTTAGTTATATTTTATTTTGATAATTACTTTTCTTGCTGGTGCTCTTAAATTTCTTCTTTCCTTTAAGACAATTTTATTGTGTTATAATTATGTTTTTTTAAAATAGTGGTACATATTAATTATTCTTTGAATATAATTATCTTAAGCAAAAGTGGTTGGACTATTATTTTATTTACCTATATTGGAACATTTGGATTAGAACTTTTTTTATTTTACCCATCCAAAGTTATTGGAAAGAAGAAATAACGTGGCGCCCCTTTACCATCCGGTAATAATTTATGTATGCATATATATTGTGGGATCCCTCAGTATTGTGTTTAATTAAAAATATAAATTTTATTTAGTAAATTGTTAATGTTATATAACGCTAGATTAAGATGAACCCTTTAAAAAAGAGAAAATGTATAAAAAATTGTTTTGTATTAGAAGAACTATGTATAGATCTTAATTTAGATTGATTGGAGTTATGGTAACTTATAATGTTTCAATGTTGGCAATTATGGTCTGATTCTTTTGGTAACGAGGCTAGGTTCTGCAGCTCCCTCACTCTACCGCGGATCCTGGAGCTTGCACGTTTTGTCGGGAAAAAGTCCATCGGGAGCGACGTAATTACTCCAGATTCTAGATCAAGCATATTTGTAATTTTAGCATAAATACCAAATTTTCTAGAACTTCTTATCTAGGTTTCCAGGGGAGAAGGCCAAAAGCACTGATAAAAAAAACCAGGCGGAGGAGTTTCAAATTAAACAGCTACTAAATAATTATTCATATGACGTAAAATTGTATTAAATTTCCTAAATAAATGAACTTGTTTCATCTAAATACGACTTTCGGTTTAGAAGTTACAAGGGTTCAAACTCGAGGGTCTAGAATTATTTTATAGACAGTAGAAGTACTACCAGTAACGATAAAGGAAATGACCGAAGAAACAACCAAGGACGACGAATTAAAAATGATTATAACATTATTAAAAGAAGGAAAAAGCTTGAAGAAACTGGGATTAAGTGACCAGGAGTTCACACTACAAGGGGAGTGCTTATTTAAAGGAAGTAGAGTCTGTGTACCGAGAGGATTGAGAAGTAAAGTCTTAAAACAACTACATATCGGGCACTTAGGTATAGTACAAACCAGACAACTAGCAACAAGTCACTGTTATTGGCGGAACATTGACAAAGATATCGAGGATATGATTAAAGAATGCAGAGGGTGTTGTGAAAAACAAAATAACCCTAGAAAGTTAGAAGACCATCCCAGGATTAAACCGGAGAGACCGTGGACCAGAATCCACGTGGACTTCGCGGAACTAACCGCAGGAAAATTTTATTTTATTATAGTCGACCCATTTATGAAGTGGATTGAAGTGACTCCAACGAAAACTACAACAGCAGGATGGTGCAAGAAAGAATTGCTGAAACTCTTTACAAGGTTTGGGTTACCAGATACATCTGTGTCTGACAATGGACCCCAATTTACATCGAAATTATTTACAGACTTTTGAACAAGCTATCGTATCAAGCACAAAACGATAGCCCCCTACCATCCAAAATGAAACGGGCATGCGGAAAGAGCAGTCCAAACTATAAAGAAGCATTTAAAAGCGATGACACATGAGTCAGGGGATGTAGAAGAAAAACTATGTTTGCTCTTAATGCAAATCAGAAACGTCCAGACAAATGTGCTGAGTCAGACTGTGTTTGGAACAAAAAAACTTTAATTATTACTGTTTTTAGGAATCAAATTTTCAAAGAAACATCACAACAATGACATACATTCTATTTCGCATTTATTTCTTATTATTGTTTTATATACATAAAACAGTGTAAAAAAGCTTTTCTCCGTGAGTTGTATCAATCTTTTTAAAGTCAATAATCATTACTGCTATTGGAACCAGCAGTTTCACACTTTGACTGCATATTATTTGCCTTGCAGTACATGCTTGGAATCATAAATGAACACTTTATATTTTGTAATAAATATATTTGTAATATAATAATAAATTGTAAATATAATAACATTTGTTCTTTCTTTTATTCTGTGGAATTAAGTAAGGGGACCTCAAAAAGAAATTTCATAAAGTATCGTCGAAGTTGTAAAATCATTGCATGGTTTACTTGAGTAACTGCAAAAACTTCTGCTAGTTTTTTTTAATGATTTGAGAATATTCACTAGGCAGAAAAACTGTATCAGTTTTCCTTTTTTTTTTTTTTTTTTTTTTAATTATTTATATTGAATATCACAACTACATAAAATTTCAATGTTATTAGTGATAATGATACATTGTTATTTGGACGGTGACATACATGATAAAGGTAATAATCCATTGATTATTCCTTTTGGCGAGTATTTTCATAATTTGAACAAGCAAAATGGCAAGTGAATAAT
>KZ652809.1:54422-64767 GCA_001010745.2 Gerris buenoi | reverse complement strand
TAGACGAATACAAAAAGCCCTCATTTATTGAAATCGGTTAAGTAGTTTAGGCTGTAGGTGCGTCAACGTTAGAGTGACTGCTCGCTAGCTTGGTTTCTCGCTCCGCGTTAAGCGTAGGAATGAGCTATCTCAATTTTTTTGATCTAGGAATGCACTAGGGTTCTAGACGAATCCAAAAAGCCCTCATTCATTAAAATCGGTTCAGTAGTTTAGGCTGTAGGTGCGTCAACATAAAATGAAGGAAGAATAAGAATAAGAATAAGAAGAAGTCATCAAAACTACCATTTTCAAACCTATTTTTCTCTAGTTCTACTTGGCCGAATTTGACCATTTTTTTTTATTTTTAATCTACAGGACACGGCCTACAAAGATATTAAAAAACTATTTAGGTAGCTTGTACGTATTTCACGCTGCAGACCCTCAAAAACCCTAGTTTGTCACCTACAGTATATATACACACTGGCAGCTTTTGTGAAATTTTGACTTTTTGACTTGGCGGGGTGGAACGCTGCTGCTTTCCTAAATATATATACGAAGCAAGAACTTTCGATAAGGCAAAGACCAAAATAAATGTGAACAACGAGTTATCAGCCGAAATTCAAATTCTAAAAGATCTTTTACAGGGCGAAATTTTATCGCCCTTATTATTTAATTTGTTTCTCCATGATATCGAGAAGTTCTTTATCGAAAGAGGCTTTGAAGGGCTCCGCCTGGATGTCTTAACATCTATCATCGTCTTAGCCTATGCTGATGATTTAACTATCCTGACTGACTCGATAATAAAATTAAATCAGGCCCTAAAAATTTTACATGAATACTGCCTTATAAATGGACTAACTGTAAAACTAACGCCAGTAAAACTAAAGTTATGATTTTTCAAAAGGAAGACTTTCTGAAAAGCGACCTAAATGCTATTACAACGGTGAAGTTTTAGAAGAAGTCAGTTTCTTTAATTATTTAGGTGTCTGGTTCATAGGAGAGGTGTATTTAAAGAAGCGGTCAACCAGGCTTTAAGCAGAAGTAGAGCAGCATCAGGTGCAGTCAGAGAGACATTAGCTAAGTCATCAAATAATTCATTTAAAGCTGTGTGTCAAGTGTACAATGCTAGTGTTGTCAGTACATTATTATATGCTTCACCTGTTTGGTCTTTAAGAAAGCTAATGTCAAACATAATAAATAAATACAGGTATATATATATATATGTATATATATCAGGGTCCCCCCCCCAAATTTTGATCCCCTGATTTGATTTAAGTGTCTTCGGCAAACAGTCCCATTCCTTAGCTTCACCTGATACATGACTCGTCCTTCCCTCTTAATTATAATTTCTCCTGCCTCCCACTTTGGTCATGTCCGTTGGTAGTTCCTTGCCATTACTATGTCTCCTATATTGAATGTCAAACTTCTGCTGAATCGTTTCCTCGCCAGCAACTGTTCTGCCCCTTGAATTTCCTCCACACATTAAATCCAACCGCGTCCTAACTTTTCTACCAAACATTAGGGTATACGCTGATGTTCCATCGGTCTCTTCAATATTCCGTAACTGCATCAAAAGTCGTGCTAACTGTTCTTCTTTATCCCCCTGTTCTTTATTGATAGCCTTAAGATGTTTTTTTATTGTTTGTACTGCCCTTTCGGCCAAGCCTTAAGTAATAACTTGTGAGAGGAGCTCGTGCATCGGAAACATTTACCTCGTAGATGTTGACATTGATGTGTCAATGTTGTCTTTCTGTTTTTTATTTGTAACACTGACTCGCTAGAATCACACCACTGTCAATCTTTGCTAATTCAATAGTTGTTGCCATATTCACTAAACTATCAAACGTCACATTTTCTTCTTTTTCTTGCAGCAGCCTAATTCGAATATCAGCATCTTTGAGTTCTCTAATAAATTGCATTTTTAATAGGAGTCCCGTTACTGACTTTTTACACGAACACTCAAACTTGCAGTTTGCTGTCGCTTTCTTTAACTCTGTTGCAAACTCCGTCACAGTCTCATTATCTTTTAGTTCTCGTGTTATGAATCTGTGTTGCAGAATCCATGTGTTCGGTTGAGGATCTAAATTTTCTCGCAGAATATTTACCAGCTCAAAGTAAGTTTTAGCTGTAGGTAAGTCCGGGGTACAAAGTCGTAAAGTCTTCGGTGTAATTTCGGTGTCAATGAATGGAGAAAGATATCCCGTGAAGATTCAGGTAACAGATTTCGCAACTTCAGATAATGCTCAAATCTGTTAATGAAGTTGCTAAATGTTTCTTCTTCTTGATATGATGTAAATGTAATGTTTGATGACATGGCCCTTATTCTGGATCGGTTTTGCTCTTCTGTCCCGATTCTCGAATTCGGTTGTATTTGAGTCAGTAATTAATAAATTAGTGATTTTAAATTGTAATAATTTTCTTCTATTTCTTCATTCATTGCCATATCTTCTCCAGGCACTTTGTCCTTATTCATAAACATTTTTTAATTAAACTCAGACTCTTTTTCTCTTGAAGAAAAAAAGATTTTAAAATAGTTTTTGTCTTTTAAAGTATTGTTTTTAAGTAATGACAATGATGTGTAGGCACATTAGAAGAAAGTGTTCTTATTGATTAGGAGTTTGAAATTGTAAAGGAAAATATATTTTTGAGAATTGCTCATGATTAAGAAAAGCTTGAAAATGACCCAAGGAGGGTTGAAATATCGCTTTAAATAAATTAATGGAAACTTAAAAGTTTTTAATATAACAACTACCCAACAGACCTTTTTAAAGATTTTCTTTGGAAACTAAAATACGAATTGAGGGTAAATCATAATTACTATACATGAATAATTTTTTTTAGAGAGAATGCGCTTAGTGCCGAGTACACGTGGCTAAGAATGCGTAGTCGGCCACTGCCGGTAAACTAGCTCGTGAGCTGAGACAGAGGTCCGCAATCCCAGAAAACGAGGTGATCGCTGGATCACCCCAGAGCTACCCCCATGCGAGGGGCCGGACCTCGCTTTCCATCTTCGGCTCGCCAAATTACCTCAATAAATGGGCTTATAGCCATAAAATTTCCTATTTAACATACGGTATAATCATTTGTCTCGACTTGATCATAATCACTTTCAAAGTAAATTGGTATTTTAATGTAGTTGGTATTTAAATGATGTTATTGTTAATGTTGTTTCTTATTAATACCTTTTGTTACTTCTTATTTAAATTTTCCGCTAAAATGTTTGTTTTTTCTTTTATAAAATAAAATCCCCCCCCCCCCCTGTAATTGGTCATACTCCAGGCTACTAGAAATAGTCAACAATAGTTATTTCATCACACAATTACTTTGAAAGTGATTAAGATTAAGTCGAGTCAAATGATTATACCGTTCANAAATATTAGTGGATGATAAAATTGCATCCAAAAAGACACATGATTTCACATGGTTCTTCAAGCGGATATAAAAACAATGTTGCATTGAATAATTAAAAAAAAAACAAAAAACAAAAAAAACTACATAGCATTAAAGGACATGCAGAAAAAACAGGTAAAAATGCTATGGATATTTTAGAACCAAATACGTACTTAAAAAAGCTTGCCCCTTGATATACTGTCACCTATCGCCTTCTGATAGTGTACCAAAAATTTAGTAATCAACCAACTACATCTTAAAAAAGACTACATAATAATAAATAATACTTTCCTTATAGCTGTATCTTTAGGGATGATAAATTAAAAATAAATATTTGTGTATTAATTTATTTATTTAGCAATATTTGGCCCAATCCTGGGCATCGTAAGGCCTAAAATATAACAATCCAGATATTATTACCTACAATTTACTAATTTAATTACAGTTACTTTTAAATTGGGTAATTAATTTAAAAACAATTGAAATTAATTACTTTGAAATAATAGAGTTAACATTAAAACAGTTTTAATTAAACAACGGTTTACCTTAGGTCTGCAGATATGATTGTGGTTTATACAATACATGTATAAAACGCAGAAATACATCACTCTATAATTCAACAGTTACTGACTTTTGAGTCGTGTATTTCTGTGTGACCAAGTAAATGTATAAACCACAATAATATCTGCAAAGTAAATTTCAATTAAACAACGGAAATATTGTGTGTGTGTGTGTGTGCCACATTGTTTAATGGAAATTCTTTTAATGTTAATTCTGTTTTTTTTTAAATAAGAAAACATTTATTGTTTTTAATATTTTTTAAATTAATTAACAAATTTAAAATTAAACTATTATTAAATTAGTAGGTTGTAGGTGCGAAATATTGCTAATAACACCACTCAAGTATGCAATGAACCTTCATATATTTATTCATATAACTTAATTCTCAATCAAACGAATAAAACTTTTAATCCTCATAAAGTTGTAAACTTTTAAATGTTACTAGCTGGATTGCCATGGTTTGCGGTGTGTTATCATCGGAGTATCATTACACCCTTGGGTTGAAGTTGAAAACATAGGTTATTAAAAGGTGCTAATAATAAAAAGACTTTTCACGAGCACGAGGGTGAGTGGATAAGTAAAGTCTCCGACACTCTAACTCAAGCTGACAACATCGGACGAGAGATGTGTTGGTGCGACAAGATGGACGTCTAACTACTTTGTTTATTGCTTCCTAAAATTTCTAAAGCTTCCGTACAGTCCGTTTTCAATGATATATTGATGCAACATAAGGATTGTGTGAGGTGGGTTCCAACACTGTTGACAAAACAACACAAACGACAACAGATGGAGGTACGTTTTTAGGCTCCTTTCACACTTACCCGATTGTCGTTTAAACAACATTTTAACCGGCCACGACACAAACCTATTTTCTTTCACATATACCCGACATTAGGCCGTGCATGTTGGACCGATTCGGGGCAAGTCGTACTTTGAACATGGAGCGGGATCATTGTCTGGCTTTTCTATTGTATAGACATATAAAAAAAAAAGAAAAAAGAGGATGCAATGGATTCATCCAATGATTTTAAAAAGAGGCGAATTGGAGGCATTCGATGTTCTTTTTGAGGAGTTAAGAAAATATGAAGATAAATTTTTAACTATTTTCGTGAGTGTTGAAAATTTCGACGACCTGGTCACACGGATAGAAAAATCTATTCAACGGCGCAACACATCATTCAGGGAATGTATTCCGCCATTTCTGTTTAGCATCCTATTTTTATAAATTTCGACAGTTTTGTCCCACAAAACTGGCCGATCTTTGATTAAAGAAATAAGGTACTCTATATCAACTGCTTCCATGTTAACAAGAATTTATTAAACTATTGATATAAACAGGCAAAAAACAAATGATATAAACAGGCAAAAAACAAATGATATATAAACAGGCTAAAGGGAAAAGGCAAACTGACTAGACTGCACGGGCCGGGTAGATGTGAAGCGCTCCATATATCTAAATACCCCACTAGGCCGGGCCGGCTTTACTCAAACGACACGACTGCCGGCTACAACGCTGGGAGTGTCGGGCTCCCAGCGCGGCTATCCGACTGTCGTGTGCCGGTCAAACGACGCCGGTACAGTGTCGGCCTAGTGTGAAGAGTCTCATTTACTTTTTAACCCTTTCGTCGTGTACCCGGCGCGGCGTCGTTAAAACGACAATCGGGTAAGTGTGAAACGAGCCTTAGACATTATGCTGAAGAGGGGGAAGAATTTTTGGATTCCATAACCATACAGGTGATGAAACGTGGATTTCTGATTACACTGCGGAAACAATGGTCTTGAGTGGGGCCATACCACCTCCCCAAAACCAAGGAAAATCGAACAAATCGGGTCTCCTTGAAAAATCATTATTACAGTTTTTTGGACTAAAAATGTGTTCTTTTGGTTTATTTCAAGCCCCGTGAAACAACAATTAATGCCGATGCATATTGCGAGACACTAATGAAACTGCGACAAGCAATACAGAATCGCAGGCAGGGCGTTTTGACAAAAGGTGCTATTGCATGACAACGCCCGTCCTCATGTGGTAAATTCCACAAAGATCCTACTGATCAAGTTCGGTTGGGACATAGTGCCTTATCCACCTTACAGTCCAGACTTGGCACCTAGTGATTACCATATTTTTACCTCCCTTAATGAATACTTGGGTGGCCAACGCTTTGAGAATGGTGAACAGTCAAGGAAGAGGTGCAAAGCTGGCTTAGTGACCTGCCGGCAGATTTCTTTGGCACTGGTATTAAAAGGTTGCCTAAAAGAAACCAAAAGTGCTTGGATTTGGAGGGCGCTTATGTTGAGAAATAGCTAATAGTTGTCCTACAAAATAAAATATTTCTATTTTTAATTTTTTTTATAAAAGATGGAGACCTGACCAAACATCGAATTAACTTTCTAGGTTAAGAAATCGACATGTGCTCAATTCTCACCCTTTTTTACTGTTTCCCTAGGAATTGAATTTCAGAACTTATTATACCAAATGCAACGATTAAATTTTATAATTTCAAAAAAGTAATGAAATTATGCTAATGAGTGGATTTCTTTTTTTTAATAGACATACGGCCGGCATCTTGAATCAAAATAACCAATTCACAACCCTTTCACTAAAGTCGGTTATACCTTAAAAGGAAGCAGCTAACTTGCCAATTTCAGGATTCTAGTGCAATTTTAAGGATATATTTTCATAGCGACTTTTGCATATACATGACCGCCATTTTGAATCAAGATTGCGGATATTAGCTCAGGTCATCGGTTCAGTGAATTCAGAGATATAGTGATGAGTGTCAGTCAGTCAGTAGTATTTGAATATGAGATACATAGATATATTTTTACTAATGCATATTTTTGTGAAGTGGATATTGTTCAAAATGTTTACTATTCACATTTCTTTCAAAGTTATGAATTTCAATCAAAGAGTAATATACACAACACATGCATATTTAACACAAATATTTAGCACCGTGTACAACATTAATTTGAAAAGTTGTTGAATATGTAATGAAATTGAATAAACACAAATAACAATAAGAGCTTTTTCAGATTTAATTCTGATGACATGAGATTTATTCTGAATAACAAGCTCAATCTAAATGGTAACTGTTGGGTCTGACCGTACTCAAATAACCTCAGACAGTAAGAAAGGACAAAGCAGGCACAAAGAAACAGAGTAACAATGCAATCTAGTCATTTTCAAATATTAGTGGATGATAAAATTGCATCCAAAAAGACACATGATTTCACATGGTTCTTCAAGCGGATATAAAAACAATGTTGCATTGAATAATTAAAAAAAAAACAAAAAACAAAAAAAACTACATAGCATTAAAGGACATGCAGAAAAAACAGGTAAAAATGCTATGGATATTTTAGAACCAAATACGTACTTAAAAAAGCTTGCCCCTTGATATACTGTCACCTATCGCCTTCTGATAGTGTACCAAAAATTTAGTAATCAACCAACTACATCTTAAAAAAGACTACATAATAATAAATAATACTTTCCTTATAGCTGTATCTTTAGGGATGATAAATTAAAAATAAATATTTGTGTATTAATTTATTTATTTAGCAATATTTGGCCCAATCCTGGGCATCGTAAGGCCTAAAATATAACAATCCAGATATTATTACCTACAATTTACTAATTTAATTACAGTTACTTTTAAATTGGGTAATTAATTTAAAAACAATTGAAATTAATTACTTTGAAATAATAGAGTTAACATTAAAACAGTTTTAATTAAACAACGGTTTACCTTAGGTCTGCAGATATGATTGTGGTTTATACAATACATGTATAAAACGCAGAAATACATCACTCTATAATTCAACAGTTACTGACTTTTGAGTCGTGTATTTCTGTGTGACCAAGTAAATGTATAAACCACAATAATATCTGCAAAGTAAATTTCAATTAAACAACGGAAATATTGTGTGTGTGTGTGTGTGCCACATTGTTTAATGGAAATTCTTTTAATGTTAATTCTGTTTTTTTTTAAATAAGAAAACATTTATTGTTTTTAATATTTTTTAAATTAATTAACAAATTTAAAATTAAACTATTATTAAATTAGTAGGTTGTAGGTGCGAAATATTGCTAAATAAATAAATTAATACACAAATATTAATTTTTAACTATAAGGACAAAGACCACAGCTATAAGGACAATATAAAAACAAATATAAATTTAAAGGGATGAACTGAAGATTGAAATAAATAANAAAAAAAAAAAAAAAAAAAAAAAAAAAAAAAAAAAAAAAAAAAAAAAAAAAAAAACACTTCAAATATTTTTCTACTTAAGTAATTTGGTAAAATTAAAGATAATAATTCAATGAGGATTTTCAAGATAATTTTCAATAATTCAAGATTTTTTTTTTATAAATTAAGAAAAAAAAAATATATTTACAGCGTAAGATTCGGTGGCCAGATTTAAAATGTTGACATTTCAAAGCCGTTACCAGGATCAGACATTTGCAACTAAGAGTCGTTTGAACCAGGATAACCCCTAACAGATCAAACCAACTCAAACATGCCTTATATCAAATATATTATTTTTCTTATTTAATAAGCAAATCGGAATTATTTTTGTCTTAATCTCTAACCAAATATATAAATAGACAGCACTGAAAGTTCTTCCTCTTTCGAGTTTTCATGCTCATTTGCTTCATTACCCACCTACAGTTCGAAAATTAAAAAAAAATTAGACATCAATTTCCATGTAATTTTCGTGCTAAGCAAAGATTCTTATTATTTTTTCCTTTAACTTTCTCCTTTGCTAGAAATATTTTTGACAGCTTTATTTTCAAAAGTGCTCTTTGGAGCACACATGATTTGAGCTAAGCTGAAATATAAATACTAAGAAAAAAATAGGCATTTACGTCTGAAAAAAGTTATTTGGGAGATACGAAAGTTACAAGAATCTTGTGATCACAGCTAACTCCACCAAATATCATTTCTTTAACTACCTACGACCTCCGACTTACAAAGATCCACAAAATAAGCTAAAATATTCCTCAAACTCTCACATTTTATCAGTACAGAACAAAACTCCCATCGTTGCAACTAGACCTTTCAAAGTAAGGATTTTAAGGTCAAGTCGCACTAGTTTTGGAATAAAAGAATAGGAAAGCCAAGAGAAATAAAAGCAGAGAATAAAAAAACTTTTTACACAGATGACATTCATTAAACCGGTGCTCTAATGTTACAGGGAAGCAAGAAATTAATTATCCGTATAATATAGGAAACAAAGTAGTTGCAACTAATTCCATTTTCTCATAGTATCTTACAGAAAAAAAAAGTTTTCTTAACAACACCTATTGTATTACATGACATCGCACTAGACCATAGAAAGAGGCAAAGCATTACACACTGGCAAACGTGCCTAAAATCAGCATAACAAAATCAGCACTAGTCCTCATTTAAGTGCACAATAAAATGTCAGCACAAATATACCTTGGCGAGGAAGGATGGGATATCTGATTGTCTTAGCATGTTCACCTTGCTGACTGCTGCGATTTCCGGCATTGGTTATTTTGTCGGCTAAGTCGTTGTTTCTAAGTAGGGGCGCATTTGGGTGAGAGTTAGGTAAGAATTGCGGGTAGACGTGTTGTGACCACTGGGGGAAAAGTGGCCGAGGTCCACTGCAATCTGCACCAATATGGTAATAAATTCTGTTACATTTTAGAAAAGCCCCAGTTAATAACTGATTGAATTATAATACAATAACACAGTACATTTTTTCTTCCGTTCTAACACGATCGATAAGATCGTTTCCTCAGTCGACGTTTTCAATTTACAGCACATACGATTCCTTTTAAATGATAAATAAATAAGAGTACAAATAATAAAAACTTGAAGAATTTCATAATAAAAGCCCAACAAATTATAACAATTATAACGATACAATTTAAAATGTTTTTTTTTTTGGCCAAACAATTGATACTGAATAATCACTAACATATATTACTTCAAAACACACCAAGGCAAATTGATTTGTAATTATAGGAACTTTTTATTACTCAGTTAGAAAAAAAACAAGTAGTAGTTTTAATTATTTGATTACATTCGTGCACACATAACATTTACTATATTTTAAGCTAAAGTAAATTTTATCAATTCACTTTGTTTTAAAATGAAACACTCCAAGCTTTTCAGCCATTAAAGAACCAGTGATTTAGGTAGTTCAAAGGAGAGTATTATGTACATTATGATTTTTTGAAGGTGTAATGTTGTGGTAAGTTCATATAAAATTAAAGTTCCCCACATGATGGTTAAAGGGTTGCACAATTTTATAATATAATAACAATTAGAAAAATCAGTTATTTTAAAAATATATCAAGAAATAAATTACAACTAACAAAAAGAGTTTGTAATAGGAATAATCACAAAAAAAGAGAAAGAAGGAAATATATATATATATATA